>JABUQX010017191.1:0-30000 GCA_015478945.1 Trachelipus rathkii | reverse complement strand
AACGTAACCATATTATTAGGATAGATTATATCATATATATATTTATACCGGATGATTATCTACTATATCTTATAGTATTATATATATAGTATAGTAGCGTATAGAATAGCTTATATATATATATACTAATTAAGTATATAATATATAATATATATATAACTTATATTAGATATATATATTATATTACAGAATTTTTTTTATATCAAAAATCCATCATTTCTATCACTCAGTGGCCTATCATGAATTATTATTTTCGCAAATTAATTTTAGGTTTGACCAAATTTTCCTTAAACGTTGGCTGCAATTGCTGATGATGATTTTTAAATTAAATTTTAAATCTTTAATGGAAACTTCTGAATTTAATATAAATAAATAACTGAAATTGTAAGGAACTATACTTCCTATCGCGTGGAAAATATTGCTAGGGTCGAATGATTAATTTTCATCAAAGTACCTTCAACTATTAAGGCTTTACAATTGCATATGATATTAATACTGTTACGAATTCTAAGAAATTGCTTTGTCAAAGTGCAGTGTTAAAATAGTTACCCATAAGTCATTTATAATTTTATTTTTACTTTTTAAATGGCCAAATAATTTGTTAATTTAATTATGAGAAAAAATAAGGTTAAAAATTTATATTATATCTTATCAATATTTATTTTCAACTGATTTTACATAAATTATTTTTATTCATCTGATGATTTAAGCTGAACAAATACTCAATCTTGTTTAGTGAGTGGCAATGGTCGTAAAATCCAAGGCCGTTTGTACATAGTAGTATATATATATTATACTAGATAATAATATATATAGTATAGTTGAGACGTATATAAATATATATATAACTATATATCTACTAAATTATAATATAATATACAGTTGCCTATTTTTGTCACAATATAGAAATATAATCGTAAATATAAATATATAAATATAAACTGTATATTATAAAAGTAGTATATATATCTATATATATATATTATATATATATATTATATATATATATAGTATAATACATAATTTTACGTTTCTTAAGAAAAGTCAAATATATATAAGTGTATCAGTTTAAGGGCCCCTCAGAACCGTTCAAAAATTGAGCATACAAAATATTCAAAAGCTAGAGTATTCTGTGTGATTCAGATTGACAATACCTACTCACAGAAAAAGTTAACTCGAGTTAGAATATTTTTTCCCTTTTTGACATTTGAAAACTTGTCATTTTGACGACTTTGCATGCTTAATTTTCGACCCGGTTTTAGGACCCGTAAATTTGTCTATTGAGCCGTTTTCTTTTGTGACATATTACACTACTCTACAGTCTCTAAGTCACTTAAACTGTTGTGTTACTCTCTTTATCTATGACTATTCACAACTTACACTAACCTCTGAAACTCTCAAAAGGATACTCCTTCATTTATGAAGGGCATGTTGCGACCTCGCCTTCAATACGTCTCATTCCTTTCACTGTCCAACTTCTGACCGAGATTTAACCACGATGCTCAAAGCTTTCATGTGTTTCTCAGGTAAAGCTAGAAAATATTTCCTATCTATTCTCAATTTCCGTATACACTTTTAACGCAGTGGATTCGAGGACACGCAATTGCCTTTAACATAAATAAGCACAGGTCTTGAAATTTTCCCAATGATTCGTCGGATTTGGTATGCCTTCGGAACTTTGCCAGCAAATAATTTATATATATATATATATATATTATTAATAGATATATACTAATATATGGACTGTATATATTTAGGTATATAAATATATATATATAATAGTATTTATATATATATATATATATATATACTATAATATATTATCAAAAATATATATATATATGATAGTATTAGCTTAGGACATTTATTTTATATGATCATATTATATATACTATATAAGTTATTGACAGCTAATATCTATATTATAGTATTATATAATTATATAATTTAATTTTTCCATATAATATTATTATATCGTATATATATATTATTATATTATATATATATATAATATATATAATATATATAATTAATATCTATATATTATTATACGTTAATAATACTTATATATATATCGCAAATATATACTGTATATATATATATTATATATATTATATATAATATAGTATATATATACATATTATATATAGTATATATATATATAATAATATAGATATATATATAATAGTATACGTATATAAATACCGTATTATTATTATATATCATAAGATATAAATAAGATATTATAATATATATTATATATATATATATATATATATAAAAATATAATATAGGGTTAGGGGTATATATATTACTATACCTAGGTGGTGAATTCATAGTTTAAATATTCTTCTCTGTTCCCATAATATTATATTATATATATAGATATATATATAGTATTATATAATATATAGTATAGTATATATAATACTATATATATAATATAATATCTATATATAATATCTATTATCTACATATACTAATAATATAATATAGTATATTATATATATATATAATATATATATATATATATAATATATATAAATATATATATACTATATATAGTATATATAGTAGTATATATATATTTTTTTTTTTTTTTGTACAGTTAACCACCACTCACGGGCGAGACCCTATTCGAAGGAGGGGCAGAAAATAAAACAAGAAACCCCACCCAATCCCCAGCCTAAGGCAATCTCTCAGGTGATCGCAGACGTGGGCTTTAAGAAGGGAAGATTAAGAAGAAAAAAACAGAAGAAGGCCAGGAGTTCCACAGAACACAAGTAGCTGGAAAGAAAGAGGCACCACAACGAAACAAGTCTGGGGTTCTCAATACCCACGCAAAATTCATGCGAGAGGCATGGCACCCTTGTCATGACGAGGGCGACGCAATGGAGGTGGAGTACGAGCGGCCAACTCCCCCACCTGCTATTGTGATACCTATAGTAAAGAGATAGTGACGCCAACGTCACGTCTGCAGAGATAGGAGGATCAAGAGGTTGAAAGGTAGGGACAGTTATTAGTTCTTGCTTTAGACTCAACCCTATCCAATAGAAGGGTGGTGCCCGAGCCCCCCCAGATATGTCGAGAACAGTACTCCATACAAGGGGAATAAGCCATCTTTATAATGGAGCGCTGTGCAGAGGAAAAAATGCCCGCAAACTGAACAGAACTCGCATTTCTCTGAGGCACCTTAGCAACCATTGAATATGAGGTTTCCAAGACAATTTATTGTTTATGTTAGACTCAGATGTTTATGTATGCACGGAGAGACGTTTAGGAGCCGTCTGAAGAAGAGGAAAGTTGGGAGGTGTCTTTGAGAGGGAGATGTAAAAAAGTTGTGTATATAAATAGTTTTATTCTTACAAGGTAGAGGTGACCCCACCGGGAAATCCCATCCAGATTCGAAAGGAATAGAATCGAAAAGCTGAAGACTAGAGGCAATTCTAGATGCAAAAGGGAGCAGATTTGAAGTGAGTAGAAGAGTGGAGGGTTGAATCATCGCATAAGCGTGAACAGAGTTGGAAGTACAGCTGAGAATCGTTGAGAAAAGTAGAATAAGTGGAGAAGAATGAGCTCTTGCGGAACGCCACATTAACAGGAAAGGAGGAAGATGGCGCTCCATCAACAAGTGCTGATATAGGCGATCGGAGAGAATAACTAGACAAGAAAAGAAAAGAGAAGGAGGAAACCAAAAGAGGGAGTTAGAGAGCAGTGACGCGTGCCAACCCGGTCAAAATTGGATATGTCAAAGTCGCCACCACGCAAGGACTCCCCATGGTCCCTTAGGGGCAGAAGACCATAAATCAGTTAATAGGAAAGTATGTCACAGTTGACTCGAGCGACGAAAAGCCATACTGGTGATCTGAAGAGGAATGAGACTCAGATGAGCGGAAATGAGAGTTAAGAAAGAGTTCAAAGAGTTTAAGATAGAATACAATGAGAGCTATAGGGCGAAGTTAGAAGATCAGAGCGCTACCTTTTTCGGATCGGTTGGACAGGCGCGCTTACCAGCACTGAAGACTTTTTTAATATTAATGTAGAAAGGTGGAGTTGAACGGGGAGAAGAGCGAGCTCAGAAGCACCCTCCACTCGAAACAGAAAGGAATACCATCTGGACTCTTTGCCTACCTAAAGTTGTTCAGAGATGTCAGGATGTCACGTGCTCAATCTGTAATCACAGGTAAAGGAACCATGGGCGCAGCAAGAGAGGAAAGGGAGTTAGGAGGAGGGATGCCAGAATTCGTCCAGAGTCGAATTAGATGAAAAAAGGAGGCCGAAGAGATTAGCTTTTTCAGAAGGAGAGTTGGCAACAGAACCGTCAGAGCGAATAAGGGGAGGAAAGGCAGAATTTACAAAAGCTTTAGAGATGTTTTTGCAGGGGGCCAGAAAATTTTATCTGTAGGAGAACCAATAAATTTTAATTTTTCTTATCTAGAAAACTAGGAAAGAGAGTACAGAATATTTCTGCAGCAATCAAGAGCCGAATAAAAATAGTAAGAGTAATAACAGAAGGAGAATTTATCATTCAGAAATACGAATTTCTCTCTCCTTAATGGCGCGAGAAGAAGCTCCATCAAACCATGGATTTTGCGGAGAAAAAGATTTAGTTGATGGCATGAGCCTGCTCATCCCATTGTCGATTACGGCCCCTACCTTTTCAGCGGTTTCGAAGCATCCTCGGAGTCAAAGCAGGATTCATTCCAAGAGTAATTAGCAAGAAAACGACGCAATGCCCCCCAATTAGCCCGATTAAAATGTCAGAAGTTACGTTAGGGCACGGTGGGGCTGCTGGAGGAAAAAAATATTAAAATTAAGCCCTACAAGATTGTTGTAAGAGTTACCAGTAGGAGGAAAGATGGTGTATTTATAACTTGTGGTGAAGCATAAGTCAAGCGTGTTCAAGAAATGGTTAGGTCGATATGGGATATGTGTAGGTTCCTTAATTAACTGTTCCAGATCTCTGAGAATGCTGAATGTTTTGGTCTCCTCCTTGGCCTGCATCTGTGAGAGAGGAGCCCAACAACTCAGTGTGGTGTACGTTGAAATCCCCTAAATAGAGGACCTCGACATTAGGATGGGAAGAAGTAACAGTCTCATGAGAAGTAGTAAGATAATCAAAAAGAACATTAACAAAACTATGCTTTGTATGAACATTACACAAAATTATTATAAATATTTTATTTCACGAATTCATTTTTATTAAAAATATAATTAATCAATAGATCAAACTATAATCAAATAAACATCCTATCCCTCATTATCACCCGTGATCCATCGATTAACCGAATTAAGTCATATTTGACAAAACTATTTGCAATTAAATCAATTTCAAAATACATTGCCCAACTTAGCATGACCAAGCCAATCTTGGCTCATCTCATTTTATCAAGTGGATAGGAACTTTGGCTGTACAATGTCTTTTTTACTGCAATAAGTAAGCATATTTTGTAACTTTTGCCGCTTTATCTTTCACTAAATAAACTGTGGGTGCCACTTCCACCTTCATAAATAGATACTTTTAAAGTGCGAAAATCTTTGTGATTATTTTTCTTCCCATAAGCCGTGGCTAAACTCCTTACCTTCGGTATAATAGATAACTCAGTTTTATCAGAACGACAATAATCATCACCATAGCCGCTTTAGCTTCTTGAATGCCGCTCTGCTCTACTCCCAGAATCCTTTATTGAGGCGGTTCCTCAAAACATTTTGTAGGGTGCAACAATTGCCGCTCCGACTAGTTGATGCGGCAGAATATATACGACCGAGAAAATCTCTAGTTGTTTTATCTATTTTTTGGCCTTGCAATATTCACCACTGCATCTAGTATGCTCATTACTAGGCCTGATCCTCTCACAATATTAGAACTAGAAAATCTTTTCTCCGACTCAAGTACACATTTTTTTTCATATAAATTTTCATATATTAACTCTCGACACTTCTCTAACATGTGCAACAGATCTTCAAAGTGAACTGGCAATAATATGTCATCAAATAAACAAAACATTCTTACGATTCCTAGAAAACGCTGGAAGGCACTAGAAGAACACTTATGTCCTTGTATTAAATAGTTTAAACTGTAAGTTACCAAAAGACAAGTAATACTAAATACTTTCTTTGTTTCCTGCTGATCTGGCACGTTATTAGTAACTTGCCGAATGTCTAGCCGTGTTACAATTCAAGTGCAATTCAATAAAAATATCTTAATTCTTAGCAGAGTAAATTGTCATAAGTGATCTTTCAACAACCTCAGAATCAACGACAACGAACCCTGCCATCCGGCTTTGGCAAGAAGCTTAAACCCCAATTGCTTCTCCCCGCGAAATGACCCCCGCGCCATAATTATTGATTTCTCCCTCTTCTCCAAAAAGAGTGAGCTAAGCTTCTACTCTCAATTGTACCGAGCCGCTGACATTCACATGGTATGGGTAATGGAATGGAAAAATTCTTCCTTCAAAGACATCTCTCTCTCCTCCTCCCCCCATCAACAGTGCAATCTTCACCCCTTTACAATAGTCAATCTCTACCTCCCCTCCCCGCTCCCTATAGTTCGTTAGCTCGGTTGTTGACGACATAAAATCTCTCACATCTGTTAAAATAGCCCCGCCCGTTTCTTCGTAGGTTATAAAATATTTGCAACATTGCAAGCTTCATTGTTTAAATTTAAATTAGGTCTTTATAGGTTTGAGATTTCTAAAATAGATCTTCATAGCTAAGTTTTCACTATTAGTATTCGTAATACGTAGATTTATAAAAAATATCTTCATGAAATTATAGAATTCGTACATACTTGGAAAATCGAAAGCCTCTATTACTAACGAGACAAGAAGCGGCTTTTTCCTAAAATTCGCGATCCCGAGAAGCGCAAATCCAACGTGTTTTTGAGAAAAGGATTTGCAAAGTTTGCTTGGACAAAGACAGAATTGTAATCATCAACCCCAATCAATTTCATATTACTCTCTATTATATATTCATGCATGCCTCCATTTCGGCTCTGACAGTGCCAAATAACGGCATTCCCCTATCAATTCAACGGCTACCACCAGTCAAAGCAACTCCGTATCTACGTAAATAAGATTCATATAGTCCGACTGTACAAACCTTGAAAACATCTCTAACAGCTACAGAGATATCATTTTATTTAACAGATGCTTCAAGTCCTGTATTATAATAAGTCACAGCCTTATTTTTAAAATTAATATCCCGCAGTTATCGGAAAGAGAAGAACCTCCTTCATCCCATAAAGTTTAATACAATTCATTTTCCATAAAGGGAAATCGCCCTTCAATAATTACAATTCATTATCATCTAATTTATCAAACAAGGTATGACACATAGTCGATCGCCTCTCTTCCCGCCTCCCCAGTGAGCGATTGATGACAGTCGATCAATCGGGGGATACAGCATCATTTACAAGCTATCGTCTTCCAATGTAATTAGAAGAAGTACAAACCGTCATCGCCATCCTATGACTATCATCTTTTACATCACTACTATTATGATTGATGATCCGTTATAATCTCATATGCAATGAGTTAGCAATGTAAGTCGTCAGAGATTCTACCCCTACTGACTCTTTGATGTTGACTCCTGGGAAGGTTGACCATAAAGCCCCTGGCCTCAGCCTTGAGAACTTTCACTATATAACTTCGAATTCAGATGCATGTTAATTTACCCCCTCTCCCCTTGATATTACAAAGTAAATTCCTAATTCATTAAAGCTATTAATATAATTAACATGCATCATACCACGAGAAATATAATTACATATTATAAAATACCATACATATGCCGAGTAAATAGCAACCAAGATTACATAAATTTATAATCAACCGCATCATATCAGAATAACATTACTGTATAATCAATTCATTACCCATGGATATATTAAAAATTGTCCCTATCATAGTTACTGTAATTTCTATTATAATTATGACTATAATTCCTACCATTGGGTTGATTATCATTATAATAATGTCTTACCATAGTAAAATAAATTTCCCCGCCCAAGGACTTTTCATACAAAGTGCCCAGGTCAAACATATTACAAGTATTCAGCTTACAAAGTTTCATTCATTTCCCCACATTTACCCCCACCTGGTCCGGATCCTACGGCCAACCTCGATCCATTTCCCTTGGTTCGAAATGTTGAGGTCCGCTGCGGAGAAGAGTTCGGGTGCATTCAAGTGTACATCGTACAATCGACCCTCACATTTAGATAACGGGCTGCAAAATTTTATATAAACCTACAAAGACACTCTTACTAGGCAGCCAACGGTTATCATGTTGATCGGTTGAAACCTCCTCTTGAATTTTTATCATTGTCGGGTGGGCGGAATTCTTCGCATTTGACACACGTCCTTTTAGCGAGCTCATATGACCTCTTGGCGTAGTATCTCATTCTTCCAGCACTTTTCTATAGAGATATCAGTCCTTATCTCCCTCTCTCGCTGAAGTCTCTCTGTGGTGGCTTGTGACTTCTCTCTGCTGTTCGTACGCGTTCCAACAGGATTGCCATCGTTTCCCCCCCGTGGATGGCGTAGCACCGTTTTGGGAAAAAAATTTGTTAAAAATGTCTTCGGCATATCAATTCAATTTTCCTTCAAATATAATCATCTGTTGTTATGAGGGAGATCTGTAATTGCTTAGGCAATCGAGAGAAAGTGTTCTCTAATAAATTTTGCATCTGATTGTCCGTTATGAATCGAATAATGTATCCGAGCATTCTCTTATTCTAACTGCATATCGATGAACCCCCTCCCTCATCCCTAGATGAAGACTCTCATCTATCTGCCTTTTCTTATCTATGGTGATGTAGAGTTTTCTAAAAATATTACAGTTAGTTTTATAACTAATCTCCTAGGGGGTTCAACGAATGAATTTTGCTTGGTAATTTATGCCAAAGCCTCCCTCTCCCTTATCGAATGATTTTCCATAAGTAAGATCATGTTCTGCCGGACAGTCTAAAGCATCAAATCTGCAAGGATAGCATGAGGGCGGAGATCTCTTTCTTCCTTTATCTCCCTAAGAATGGAAGGGGTGACTGCTTCACCAGTTTCGCTTCATCTCTACCTTGGATCTCGTTTTCCGAGTCTGTTAATGTGATGCGTCACCTTCTTCATTTACTCCTTCGATCGAGGGACTTCTGGGGAGTTGATGGCTGAGGATTGAGGACCATCCAAGCTACGTTCTCTCGGAACTCGATACTTTCTCATTTAGAAACTCGGCATCTTCTAACGCTTTTTTTTTTTTTTTTTTTTGTTAGTGAAAATTTTAAGCCTATGATAGGGTTCTTATTTCACTGCTTTTTCGGGGTATTGTTTTTGTTGTTTTGTTTTTTGTTTTTTTGATGTTGTTTTTGAATTTGGCACTTTTTTTTCACTTCACTGTCGTAAAAATTTGCTTGATTATGATTTGCGCTTGTTTACTTCACTTTTTATATCAAATGTGTTGTTCCTCACTCTGGGATCACTAACTTCTTTGTTATAACCCTTAAGACGATATTTCATTACTAATGAAAAAAAAAGTAAATTGCTTCTTATTTTGTATTAATGTAATTAAATAGTTTAATAAGGTATCAATATTAAAAACACAATGGCAATCACAGTCATAAATATTGTGAATTAACACTATAATTCTACAATCAAAAAACAATCTCCCGCCTTAGACAAGCCGACACTCAACTACTCACTCTCTTCTTATGACTTGAATTTATGCCCTCCTTCCCTCAACCAGGATTCCGCAGCATTTTGCAGCGGACTCATTTTACGGACAATGATCTAACCGAAGTCACGATATTGTTCTACATAATGAAATAACTAAATAAATTTAACATACAGAGAAACCCCTTTTCGAATGTTACAGCTTGTATACTAGCCGTGTACATACACTATTAAGGTGTAACAGAATTATGTGAGGGCAAAAGAAAAATCCGCCCCACATATATTATATTATATATTATATATATATATATATATATATATATATATATTATATATAATATATTATATAATATATATATATATATAATAATATATAAAATTATATACTGATATATATATTAAATATAAATATATATAATATATTAATACTATATATTAAATATATATATATATATATATATATATATATATATATATATATAATATATATATATATTAAATATATTGAACAATCAGTTTGCCTCGCATCGACAGATGGAGAAGGTGGAGATGAGCCCCATAAGAGGGGGAGCAGTCTTCGTACCGAACCAGCTTCAAATACCCGAAATCAACCTCTACCAGTGGAAACGAGTCGTTGCGGAAAGTAGTCCCCTGCCTTGAACCAGTACCCTTCAACTACCTTACTTCATCTACTTTAAGCGATTGATAACCAGGTAATCAGCTCTCCTTCTTCGCTCAAAACCTGGGACTACAACAATTCCTAACCTAATCAATACTCTCCCATATGGTCTTCAAACAAAATCAAAACAATCAATCATCATAAAGCGCATTTCATGTGTAACATGCAATGGGCCATCAAAACAATCACCCCCTCACAACACTCTCCCAACTTCGAACCATCTCTGCAACCAACTCGAATCTGGTTAAATCTAGTAATCAATGCAATTTCAAATAAATATTTAAGTGTTCACAAAAAAAACTATGAAATACATCAATTTTCCACAAATACTAATATATACATGATCATAGCAATAGCCGCACCACAGCAAATATCCCCAAAGCAGTCTTCTATGGACATGACTTCATATACACCAACAATCAACCACCCAGCCACCCATACTCACCCTAATAAATAGGAGCATCATTTACTGGCACAACCAACGTCATAAATGATTCAATCTTAAATATCCAGTCTTTTAAAATCCTCGTCAACAGTACAGCACACAACATAATCAGGATATATATTCCCAACCCTTTATAAACTTACTGTCCCAACAAATATAAACCCAACCTAACACCACTGAGCACTATTCCCAATTTAATCTTGGCCGGGTACTTTAACTCCCATAATTCTGATTGGTATCAATACCACCTAACAGGTACCAGAGGCATTCACATCCTCGACGAACTGGAATCGATAAACATCCTAAATTATAAAAATCTATCCAAACGACTACCATAACAGGCCAACCAGACAGCATCAACCTCCGACATAACTATCTTCTCACCCTCTCGACATCCAAACTTTACATGGAAAACAGAAATATACCTAACTTCGGACCATGTCCCAATAATAATAACATACACAGCAACCAAACCATTCTAGCCCATGAAAACGACCACAGATACAAACTATAAAAAGTCAAACTGGGAAAATTTTACTCATTATATAGAAACACATCTAACACATTCCGAAATCACAAACCCCCATTCCCCAAACCTAGCAATCAACAACCTCACTAAGCCAATACTCAAAAACACCCAACCTGCATATCACCAAAGGGTACAGAAAACAACACAACCATTTCCTAACACCAGAAATTTGCAAGTTGATAAAGCAACGAAATAAACTCCGTCAACACAAAAAACATATTGCAAAATTCACCACACAAATAAACGCCCTGAATAACCAAATCTCAACCCAAATCACAGCCCACAAAACTAGCAAATTCAACTTGCCCCAATGACCAAAGAACATGACAAGTAATAAAACGACTATACAACTCTCAAAATAACTCCCCAACATTACATGAAGACTTAAAAGACCATGACAACTTTCTAACATCACCAGAGCAACACTGCAATATCCTTGCTCAATAATATGCAAACATTTCCAATAAAACAGCATACCATAACAATAGAAATAACATCAGACAGCTGAAGCGAACACGCCTTGAACAAAATCCGAGCCCCCTTCTCCCCTCAGAACATCACACATGGTTTAAAACGCTCAAAAACTCCCCAGTCACAGGTCCCGGCAATATCTCCAACCTGCACTTAAAACATCTACGACCCTCAGCCATCAAATACCTAACTGCAGTGTGCAACAAATCCTGGAAGCTTAACATTATCCCCTCAATAGGAAAAAAAGCAATCATCATCTCCAAGCTAAAACTCAGAAAAGACCAAAACCATCCATCCTCATACTATACTATTTCCCTTTTCTCCACTATATAGAAATTTCTAGCAAAAACTCGTACAATCAAAAATACAACAACTTATCCAATCACCAAGCATACAACATGGATTCAAAAAATACAATCAACCACTACAGCTCTAACCATCATCTCCCAAAACATCATTAATGGCTTTAATAATTAGAACTCTACTTGTAGCCATATACATAAATAAAGCTCTCGACATGGTCCTTTGACATATCCTCATTCAAAAAATCCTACATACTCATGCAACCAATAATTACAATAAATGTACATCCAACTTCTTATCTGGTTGCACAGCCCAAATATATAACAAACACTTCCTTCAGCGGCAGCAAAATTATGAAATGCCTCCCTCCAAGGTGCCATCCTATCATCCACCGATTTCAATATATTCACAATTGACCTACCTGTCCATCAAACATCAGATACTAAAATAATTACATACGCTGACTTTATAACCATCATCCCACAAACTTTTATTTTCCCACAGCCACCAGACTCGCACAAACATAAGAGCATATCCAACAACTATATATTTAGCTTACCACAAACAAAATGAGAGTTTCCTTGGAAAATCCTCAGTAACCATATTATTACAACTGGTAGGTATTAATACTCATTCCATTCTCAAGTAGAACTAATATATCCCTAAACCCACTCAATAAATCTCAAAAAAATCCTTGGTCTTACATTTGATACCCACTTCACCTTTTCAAAACACATAACTAATTCCACAAACAAAAAACTAAACACTTTGAGCACCCTCTGACATAATAAATTCAGCTATGAATCAATTATCCTTACCTCTGTATATAAAACATTATATAAGAGCCATTCTAAGCTATGCATCCCCAACATTGTACTCTGCAGCATCCCACTCTTCTAATATAAAGAAAAACTAAAAAAACAAAACAAAACGCTGTTCTCCGAATCATCACAGGCTGTATAAAAATCACCCTAATTCAACATCTACATGAGAAAACCAAAATCTCTCCATCCGCAGCCACCTAGACATGTTGGATATTCAGTTTAATTCCAGTACCCTGTAACCGTCGCATCCTTGTCAGTGAGCTGCGACTACACCTTTCCAGACTTTACAACTCACCACCCCGTTCGCCGGCTCAATATTAAAGTAACATCCCTAAGAACCATCCCATCCACTCCAAATAATATCCTACTAAACAAATGTGTACACACAAGAATAATACAACCAAATCTCAACAACGGTCAGCCAAACCACCTTATCAATTCACATCCATCTGAAATATGAAACTCCCAGTACACCCTGTCGCACAAAATCCAAACTGCGCTTGCTACATTGAGGTCGGGGCACCATTATATTTCTAGAGATCATTAGATGTATCAATATTATATAAATAATAATTATAATATGTAATAATTATATAATATAAATAATAATATAAAATATAATATATAATGATAAAATTATATATTAATATATATATAGATTATAATAGAAAATAATATATAGTTAATTCCACTATTCAAGCTGCCACATTGCTCCTAGACCAAGAGTTACGAATTACCTTAACTATATTTTCTTATCCACTCAGACATTATCCACGTTTCTGTCATTATACTTGGTCTAAAAACTCTGAAAGCTAACTCCTCTTTTTTTTTTTTTTTGAGATTGTTACTCAATTTTATTTCAAATCATGTCAATACATCTTCTCAATAAAACGAACCTCTCGAAACCTCTCACTATCACGATCTTTCATAAACACCTCAGGGATCCAATAACATCTCATTTTCACTCCTTATAGCGATTTCCACTATCCAGCACAATCCGAACACTGTATATTTTTAATTAAACAGCAAATTTGATTAAAGGCTCCTTCACAACACTTTCTCTCCCTTAACTCACATATCCTCAATTCTCCAGTTGTCTTTCTACAGCTAATCTGTCTATCGCTAATTCTAATGCCCTTTCTTGCCGAATGATTTCATCCTGCTAACCTTTTGAATGAAAGCTGTCCCCACCCTTCTCATCTATATTATAATATAATTAGTTAAAAACATAAAGTCAAAGGAAGAAATACATCCTGCTTCATCCTCATTGTATTCCAATCATCAATACTTGCCATTCGACTCACATCTAGATTCATAAACTACTGTTCTTCCTTCATTCCATATTCTATTATCAAAAGCACACAAGTACTCAACATATTCATATAAAACACGATCTTCAAAGTCTCAATCTGAACTCAAGCATCTCTAAATCTTCACATCTTCAAATTATCAAGAACTCTTGAAAACTCAGTTTGTCTTCATATTGTAATGCAAACAAATCTCTTGCAGTCATCCTTCAATACTATTTCCAGATAGTAACTTACAAATCTATCATCTGAAAATCTCCATACTTATCCATTCAAACCTCAATAACCCAGTTACTCTCTCAAAGAAATCTTGCCTACTTCGACTATTACTTCCTCTTCTTCCTCTAATTCATCTTTTCCTATTTTTCTATTGCTAGGTCAAATATTGTACTGTCAATCGTGTTTCTTAATTTTTTTCCATCTTACTTAATTTAACCCTTATGCTCCAGTCCTCATTCAATTCCCAACTGAAATAAGACGTAGTCTACCTTATCAAATATTTTAATTATCGGCAATTTGTTAATATCTGAACTATATGTCTCAAGTGATCCACATTTCTTTATCATCGTTAATTTTCCAAATCTTATAATTTTAAAAATCGTTAAATCACAAACCTTCCTTACGGTATTTATTATTCACCATCATTTTTCTCTTCCTTTTTCCCAATCTCTCACACGAAGATTAGTAAAATCACTGAACGCTTTAATCCCATTCACTTCTTTTCTCATACTCATCTCTCAAGCAAACAAATCCCGATAGGATGGATTATTCAATCTCACCGCTTCTTACTTTGAAGTTCAAAATCGCTTCACTTTTTGACTCTTTTCATACTTTTCCTACAAAAATTTAATCACCATGCCATGTACTTAAATCTAAAAAATTCAATTATAAATAGATTATAAACTTCAAGTTACCTCATTTATTGAATCATTATAAAATTACCTATCAGATATATATACCTATAATAATATATTGAATAATTATCAAATCAGGAGAACAATTCGTATAAGCTCTCATACAAAATCAAGAACGGGCTAACCAAATATAGAGAAAAAAAAATAATAATATATATAAATAAAAAAAACGAAAACTAATAAAGAAAATAGATAGAAAAAATTATATAATGTAATTACTTCCTATCACTCACTTTGCAAAACGCAAAAGAAATGAGGGCGAAATTAAATGACACCCCCAGTTATTTTGGAAAGAAGTATATCCAGATTTTCATATTATGGTATTTATGGGCAATTTATATACAGATAAAATATTCCACATGTCTTCTTTTCAAAACAATTCAAACAATTTGGCACAGAAAATGAAAAATTTATCTGACATTTTGTATTCTTGCGTTTCGTTTTTGATTTTTGTATGTCATGGTAAAAAAAATGCAAAGCAATTATATAGTTTATAAATATATTATAATATAATTATTATATAATTATATTATTATATATAATTTAAAAATTAATAATAGATTAATATTTAATAATAATATATATATATTAATTTATATATGTTAAGATAAATTATATTTAAAATGAGAATAGATAGGGAAAGAACAGAACTGAACGTTGAAGAAGTCGAAATCAGAATTATAAATTATTATTGAAGGGGACAATTGGATGGACTGAAAATGGAAATGGGGTAACAAAGCTGTGGAAATTGAAAGATTTGAGGATTAATACCATAATAAAGAGGAATTAAGAACTAAGGGAAGAGTTATTTAGTCTATAGAAGGCTACATGCTAAGGTATTTAGTGAAAGAGCGGTTCGAGCTACGAGAATGAATTGCGGCGAATAAACAAAGCTTATTAAAAGTGTAAATAGGGGGTAAAATCTTCCATGAAGAAATACTTGATAAAGAGAAGAGAAATAAATAGATTTTTATGGACTGCAACAAAGGGAACTCTGTTACGTTTAATATTATGACTTGACTTCTGAAGAAATCTAAAATATATCGGTGTGAAGAGAAAGAATAAAATGAGGGAAAGGATGGTGAAATAATTTTAAATAGCAGTGCGAGTCTCTGCTATTTTTATATGATAAGGGTTGAAAGAATAAACGTAGGCTATAGGAGTGTAAATGATGGAGAATGAAGAGATGGATGTCCTGCTTATGTACCTGATATTATATTTTGCAATTCAAAAGTTGAAATTGGTAAAGTGCAAGGTTAAAAGGTTGAAATTAATGTAATAAAAGAATGTTGATATGAGGAAGTCTAAGTTGGAATAAGTTGATGATTTAAAATATAAATTGTTGATGGAAAGACAGATGATGCAGCAGGTTAGTATAGATGTGCATGGTGAAGGTGGGTCAATAAATCCTTGGGAATCAGGTTAGTAGCTACTCAGAAAAAATGGAAAACACGTATAGAAGAATACACTCAGCATGAATGTGTAAAGTAGAGAAGAGATAGCATGGAACCATCTAAAGATGGAAATAGAGTTAAGTAGCAAAAAGGGAATTGGATAAACATCATTTTCGCGGGGAATAAACCTCAATGTTGCTGGAGAATAAGAAAAATAGGTTAACAATTTTGAAATAATGGAGAAGATTGAGATTGATCAAGAATATAGTTGCATGACAATGAGAATATTTTCCGTTAGTTCGGGGTAGAAATAATAGCAATCTGGGATGATATAAGTCAAGGTTTCTGAATATTGAAATGACAACAATCCAAGGCAGGCTCCCTGTGGAATGACGAAAAATCAGTATCAAGAAATCTAGTATTTTAAAGTAAAATCAGGTGCACGCCTCCATCCAAAGAGAATTAAGCTCATTGAAACCACGGTTCCTTCCACGGAGCGTTTACCATGAAATCAACGTACGACCGCAGGTCCACGTGACAGCATCGAAGTACCAAAAACACTTGTCGGAAAAGAAGGTAGATAATGATAATAAAATATATATATGATTAATATATGATATAATATAATATATTAAATATATATATATATTAATTATAATATATATATATAATATATTATATAAAATATGAAGTTGTGTGGTTCTTAGGGCGTTGCGTGCGCTGTATGTATTTTCTCACAGATCTCTTACTATTATATATTAAAATATATTTTCTTAACACTCAAAGGAATAAACTAAGAAAAAGAACCAAATTGGCTTATAAAAAAAGAAGGATTTTTCTTTTTTTTCTTTTTTTTTTTGTTTTTTTTTACATCGTAGGGAATTATATCAATCAAATATTTACTTATCTACTTAAAGAGAAATAAACAGACTTTCCCTGCCGTCCTAATTCCTCATTAGTAAGCGAAAATTCGAAATGACGGGAGAAAAAGAAGGGTGGAAATCCTCTTCGATATTGAAAGAAAAGAAGCGGCCGGGAATTCTACTACTCTTTACGATATTCGAACAAGATAGAATTTTTAAATTAGAATTAAAAAGGAAAAACCATGTTACATACTAACATATAGATTTATAATATAGAATTACATAATTATAGGTGATTAAAATAAGGAATGTAGCAAAAATTTAACACATCCTAAGTAATAGGCGCATTACCTGGCTAGATAATATCTCATCTACTCACTCTATAATAATAATTTTAAAACGAAAGGGGGCCATCCATGTTAACTTACAAAGTAAGGACACGGACTACGTAATTAAAATTAATCGTCAACGCATGTATTTGCATCACTTAAACCAAAGTAAATAAATAAATATTTTACAAGTTAATATAACCCCCACTCCCCACCCCAATACGGCTTAATACTTAGGAAAATTTATTCTACTCCCAATTATTATTTCCTAATATTAAAAAAATCACAACACACCCAGACTATGGTAACTAAATCTACCTACCTTCGAGTTAGTCAAAGAAGAAAGATATATAATAATGTGTTAGTCCAAAAAGTGATAAAGTCTCACTCGTCATACAACGAATTATTTAACCATAATATTCCAAAAGCTTCCTCCATTTTCAGTTCTAATCACGTTGCAAAATCTCATTTTATCTTACATGTGTCTCAAAAAGAATAAATTGAAATAAAATTATTATAAAAAGATTTAGATTTTTAAGAAAATCTTTATTGAATCAAATTGTCCTAGTATCCAAACTTAAAAATAAACTTTATTATGTTATAAGAAAAAAGAATTAATAACTAATATAGCACAAATATAATTTAAAAAAAAAAAAAAAAAGAAAAAAATAAAATAAAAACTGATATGTGACTCACTAAACTTTCTTTTATCTAGTAAAAAGAGGTTTACTACTGAAATATATTAATTTGAAGCATAAGTATATACACAGCATCACCGCTTAATGACATTGTTAGTATAAGTAGGGTAGGGTTATGGCAAAATATTGAAAAAGAAAGAAAATCAAAACAATTGGAGTCACAAAAATTTTGAAAATGGGGGAAATATTTTAGCATGCTTCTAAACTTTAGTTTAACAGTGGGTTTATTTAAATTATCTGTCAAAGAAACAAATGTCAGTTAATTTATGCGAATATTATTTAATTTTTAAAACTAATTCATTCAAAGAGTTAATTATGTAATAATAAATGAAGTAATAAAATTGATGTATACAAATATATACAGTATATTAATTAAAATTGAAAAGGTTTTAAGAGGTTTTATTTTTATGAAAATTTATTACAGGTATATGAAGTATATTAAGATAATAGAATAACTGCTTTTAGTATTAAGAGTTTCAGATGGTAAATACCTTAAAAAAGTTAACTAATTTAACATTAATGTTCCCTACAATTTAAATACTTTATCATAATTGAAACATTTATATTTTGAGATTAAGATTATGAATTATTATATGAATTAAATGAATTATATATTATAATTATGTAGGTTTATGATAAATTATTAAATGACTGCTTGAAATCACATGACCCTAAGCAACTCTCGTATTCCAAAATAATCCTAATTTACGTCACAGGTAAAGGACATATAATTGAGAGGGTATCATTATAACTTAACTTATTATTATTGTATATATGTAATTACATGAATATTTCCTAAATTATTTTGTGCTTATTGTAAGAAATAGTTATTCTTTAAATTATATTATAGCTAATGTAAGCATATTAATAAAATTAATTGGGAAAGTGTTGCAACAGTAATATTATATAATCCCCACGAGTATTTTTAGGTATTTATAATATAATATAATGTTAATATATTAAATATATTAACAAATATAATAATAATAAAATATTAATATATAATAATAATATATCATTTATAAATAAATTATATATAAATGATAACTATATAAATAATGGATTATAAAATATGTAATATAATTTAATTTATATTTAAATTACATTATTAGTAATTTCTGGTAATGTTACTAGATAATATAATCATCTTATTTATTATTTAAAATATTTATATTTTTATAATAGTTTAAGATAGTTAATAGTATAAAATACGAATTATATAATTAATAAATATAGAGAAATATATTAAAATACATGTACTGTATGTAGCGTTATATTATGATAGGATAATATCTCCTGATTTTTATATGTATCATAGATATATATATATTAAATTATATAGTATAATATAGTATATACTATATATAGGATAGTATACATATATATGTAATTACATACGATATTGTGACTTGAGATTGAATATTTATAGTTATACAACTGTTATAAACATATTTTGTTCACTAAGGAGTCGATGAATTTTATATATTTCGACTCTTCCAAGTATCAGAATTGCAGGTCAAAAATCATCATAGGATAGTTTCTTTAGATCAAAACAAATCAATCGTGGTAATAGCTAAATGTTTTCTCTTTCTTTTTAAGCGATAACTCTACCTATATTCTTATATTTCCTCTTTAAAAACTCTTAGTTTTTCAATAAATAACTCATTTCTATGTAAAAAATACAAGCAGTTCAATCAGATCCGAGAGAATCTTAAGTCAGTTGTGATTTTATCTAAAGTAAGATGCATTGCAGAAGATTTAAGTACTATTTTGACAAATCTTTGCCTTTACTTTAGTAAATATATATATATATATATAATATAAATATATATGTATATATTATATAATATATATATATATATATATATATATAATAATTATAAATAATATATAATATATATAAATTAATATAAAATAATAATAATAATATTATAATATAATATATATTTAATTATAGATATATTATTAAATAATATAATAATATAAATAATATATAGAATAATTTATATATATTCATAATAAATATATAATTATATTATATTTAATAAATAATATTATAGAATATATATTATATGAATAATATAATATATATATATAATATTATTTAATATATAATTATAAAAAGATATATTAATGTTATATATAATAATTAATATATATATATAATAATTATATATAAATATATTATATAATAATATTATAATAATAGTATATATATATTAATTAATATATAATATTAATTATACTCAATCGTACTCATCCTAATTATATTCAACTACTATAACTCAAATTGAAATTTTTAAATATTCTAACCTTTATCTTCTTAAAACCATATTGTTAGATCATACATATCCTAACCATCGCTTAATAATGTATTTCACCAAGTATTCCCAAAATATCACAAAGTAGTAGAAGAATATTATGCATGATATATAACACACTTTTTTTTATATATCATTATATGAAATATTACGATACATTGGCGCTGATACTTTTAAATATTCAGCATTCCACTATGTATAATATCGACTCGTGAGAATATTAACCCACATCTACATTTCCTAGTCCTCAATCCTCCCTTAATTTGTTTAATAACTCTATCCTTCTGAATCTTCAACAACCTCCTATCTTGTTAGTCTTTCTACTTCAAGTACTTTTTAAAAGTATAACCACCTGTCCTACACGTTAGAAAGTATCATGGCACTTCGTGTAGTTAACTGTGAGACGGGTGACGTTGTATTCTATATTATAGTATATTATCTCAATTAGGAAAGACTCTTTGATTCCGTTAGGTTAATATTGCCCATTCTGGAGCTTGTCTCAGCGCTATTACGAAGGATCTCTTAGAATTAGTCACTAATTCACTATATATTTATCCCTTCCAAGCATAACTACAAATACCATGTTAACCTCTTCTTTCTCGTATATTTCCAGAACGGACGACTTGCCTATTAGGTAATAACTTCGTCTTACAATCAGACACGCTCACGAAAATTATATATATTATCCTGAAATCTTCCATATATCTCATAAAGTTATAACTCAAAAATTCTTGACGGGCTTAGACATGAATTTAACATGCCAGCATCAATTTTATTATTTTTTACTCTACTATTCTTTTACTTATGAGCATTTAGAATAAATAAAAATACAAATTTTTAGAAACTCCCGAAGAGAATGGTTGTTCATCGTTCACTCCTTGAAGATCTCGAACGGACAACGCCAAAATACTAAACTAAATTCTTTCTTGCTATACTTAACCTTGAATATCCTTAATTCCTCCATTATCTTCCGTTCCACGTAAAGTTTAGCTACAATCCTTTCTCTATCCTTCATATCTTATAACTCAATTATCCATTATTGCTAAATTCATTATTTCACTGAAAACTAGATAAGTAAATAACAAAAATACAAAACCATCTGAATACAGTAATCTTCTAATACGAAACTCTATTAATCAAATATATACTAGTGCCTTACACCAGAGTTTAAAAGCTACATAAATTGTAGCATGCCTGACTAGGTATATACCCGACTTCCATTTCTCGCGATTCGACCCTCCCAGCTTTTCCGGCCTCTGCATGAAGAAAAACAAATTATCACATTCCGAGATAATGTTCACTGTACCTCAATTCGAAAACTGACCGGCGTAAAAGCTGCGCCGACCGTTTGCGTAAATAGCATTCTGTCTCTCTTCAATTCATCATCCTAAAGCGACGATGAGCTACATCATATTACTGAACCTCAAATCCCTCTAATGATATATCTTGGGATTTCGGTATGTCTTAGTCTTTGAAAAAACAGTTCCACTGTGATATACTTACTATCTCATATCTCACGCTGTATCCTTTCGCAATTCGAGTGAAAGTTCTGCATGTGCGTCATCTTCACAATTTAATATGAAAGCTAATAGTATCTGACACAAAACTCCTTTCGCTTTGCAATAATCCTATCTTCTCCAATATTTATCATACACCACCACGCGAGCCCTTCCACATACCATATAGCAGCTTGTAGTGGGAAACGTCACCCATTTTCACAATTCTGTTCTCCCCAGATCGTTATCATGACTGTGTACTTCACAATTATTTAACATTTCTATATTAATCATACCACTACTATTCCGGCAACTCCATATCTGTCATTACCTCGATTTTAATTAATAATGCCTTCTCAACAAAAGTATCTTACTATAGCTTTTGGAAGCGGCCCTGGTAAGATTAAATCTTGACTGATCTAATCAATGTCGAATTGGGGTTGGAAACCAAAGTAATATATTCCTTACATTACTTTCTATCTCTACATAAAATCTTCCCACAACTAGAGTAACAACTAATTCTAAAATACAACAACTTCAATACTCTTTACTTTAATCCTTCTAATATTTACTTGGTTTACCTGTTCTCCTATTAGACACAATAATAATATGTAAGGATATGTAGGGGGCGCGCTCTCACAAAAAATTGTTTAGAAGAAAGTTTTGTTTTATTGACTTACTGATTTACTCCATTAATTAATTATTTAGCTTCACATCCCCACATTGTATACAACTTATGTATTTATGAGGGTACTCTCGCTGACTGTATGGAGATATGCTACAATCTGACTGTTTCCACACCGCCACACAGCTATACGCCCTTGAACAAGCGTAAGACGAAGAATGAGAGAGACCGTAAGATCCAATGAAGAGATTAAGAACATCGAAAAGAAGAGAGAGACTGAGGTAGATAAAAAAGACCGGAGAATAATCGCATGAAATGCAGATAACCTAAATGATATTAAGTTGTCATGAGAGAAGTATAGACGATAATAGAGACAGAGGAGTCTAGTGATCGTCTTTTTAACATCTCGCTCCATGACCTCTCCACCTCCTCTGCCATCAATTGTTGCGTCACCCATAATAATCGCTATTACAAAGGTAACTCTCTATTGAATCTTCTCCATACCTCCCTCCCATCCTCTCTTACCCAATCTAACCTTAGTTCAATCTACTTAAATTACTCGGAAAGTCTGAAACAGACCCTTCATCATATGTTTCTAACTACCTTTTACACCACATGCAAATCGTTTAACAGAATCAACCTATAAATTGTATTGGCCCGAACCCCCCCCCCCCAATTTAGTTGGAAATTAGTAGCCTTGCCAAAATCTATAATAATTAGAATAAGATCAAGAGTATTGTATGATGTAGATCTAAGAGAAATATATAATGGTATGAAGATAAGATATATCTATCATTTTTAACTACTATATATACACTATGTGAGATAGAGTTAGTTTGACATGAAAATATACAAGAGATAGTCTTAACAGCTTATAGATCACAATTACGAGTTGTATCTACAGTTAAAATTATCTGTGCCTAGCTGTCAGTGATAAATTGAAGCATGAAGTAAAGCAAAAAGAAGTAAATACTTAAAACTGAAAACGTATATAACTCATCTATTATATGAATAGAAAGTACGAGACTTTTAGACTACTTAATAATCCAATATCATATAATTATATATATATGATACTAATAAATAATATAAATAATAATATAATAATGAAATAAAAAAAACTTAATATTAATAAATATATAATATCAATAATATATAAATATTAATATAGATAATATAATAAGAAATAATAAATAATAATAGATAAAAAATAATACATAAAATAAAATAATTTGAATATAATAAATAATAATATAAAAATAAATAAATAAAATAAATAATGAATAAATATAATAAATAATAAAAATAAATATATATAAAATAGTAAAAAAAATAATCAATAAATAAAGTAATATTATAATACTCAAAAGAATTTCAAAAATTATTCTAAAGTAATATAGTGAATAAATATACTTAATAGATCTAGATAAATGATAATCGCGTTCTATACTAATTAATATAGAAACTTGCTTGACACCCACCAGAAAATGAGGAAAGTAATATGTAATTCAAATGAAAAGTATTCATAAATTATTATATTAATAATAAATAATATAGTATATATATAAATTAATATTAATATATTAAGTATATTCAATAATAATATATATAGTATATAATAATATAAATGATAAAACATTAATATTATATAATATAAATTAATTATATATATATTATATATGATAATATTAAGATAAATTATAATTATAATATTATATAAGGATATATATATATATATATATATATATATAACATATATATAACTATCATTTAATAATATAGTATATAATTATTACAATATGTAATATTAATATTAATATATATATATATATATATATTAATATATTAAATATATATATTAATATATTAATATATATATATAATTATTAATATATATAATATATATGATATATATATAATTAATATTATAATATATATAGATATTTATTAATATAATATAATATTAAATTATATTATAGTCTAAAATTTATTAATCTAAATTAATATTAAAAACAATTATTTTCAGTAATCCTATATAGATATATACAATTTATATAGAATAATGAATATTTAATATATTCACTGAGAGTAACCCAATATCAATCATTACATCTATACATACCTGTATTATGTACTTTATTATTACCTTACAAATAACCTTAATAATACTGAACTAATTATTTTTCAGCCCCCCCCCAATTTTTTATACTTTACCAAAACGTAAAAACCACAATGATTAAATCTGCGCATACTATAAAAATTTCTAAATATGTACATAAATTATAAAGGAAGAATAAAGTGTATTTGAGTGTGATGCTCTAAATAAACTGTTGTACTTATTATAAAACTATATATCATTATTAAGAAATAAATTTGAAAAAAAACACATTCAAAAAATAATCGTATATATACACCAGAATTTTAATTAATTTCAGTACGTTAAAAATTTATAAGCTGCAGTTTAAATTTGCATAGTACGTAAATATTAAGATGCCACCCTAAGCCACTAGTCTAAGGCGAAGTAGATGAGTTCTGACGAGAATTTTTTTTGTAGAGATTTCCTTTTAGACTTTAGCAACGTGTAAATATGTTTATACATACTTTATTAAAGTCTAAATTATCTTTCTCGGTGTAAAAAAAGAAAGATTTTGATACCAAGCTTAGCGAGGAAATTAGAGGACTAAAGAGCATAATGATACTAAAAAGTTGAGCCTATAATCTATATATCCCGCTCTCTTTTCCTTCCCTCCTCCGTGTTAGTAGTTTTGTTTTAATTCATTGAATTTTAATATTAAGTAGTAGTGTAAAAATTAACGCCTAATGATTCGGAGCCAATCTCCACAAGACCTAAATACACCATCAATTGTCTTTATCAATACTGAAGCCTCCCGCCCATATACTTTCTATATAATTCTGTCCCCTTCCGACATATACAAAGCACCTCTCAACCAAAAGATGAGCACATCCCAACAGTGCCCAGTCCCAACAAAGAAATCTAACAAAAAGAGATCCGTATACAACTGCAAGGTGTGGCATATCCAAGATAGCAATGACAATTATACAGCAGCCTATTATATTGTTATCAGCTGACATATTATACAAAAATTTATATGTTTGAAAATTGTAACGACTATAATTGTTTAAGCTTTTTTCAAATTTTTTATTTCTAATTAAGATTATATGTTATAGCCTAATAGTTAATCTTTAGACCGACACTCCGAAAATACTAGTTATTCCTCTTAAGGATAAAGAACAATAATTAAATAAAAAATTTTTATACAAATATAAGATTATACTCTTTATTATTATTGATTTATGAATTTAAATACTTTAGTATAGTCAATAAATAAGGAAAAAGTAAATGACTTAGCTTATCATATAATAATTTTAATGTTAATAATATTAATTTGTACATCATCATAATTCCGTTCGACTCACTCACACGCGAAAAAGTTTTCAGCACTTTAATTTATTAGTAATTAAAAATTGAAGGAGAACCGTAAAATAATATTATTCACAGTATATTTTATTATACTAGTAATAAACTTAAAAGTCGTAATATTGTCAACAGTTATAATAAATATTAAATACCTTTGATCAAATATGATATAAGTATGTAAGCTCTTAGTGATCATAATATAAATAATAGCCTATATGAATTATATTATAAATTATATATATATTAATTAATATAATATAATTATAATCAATTACGTATATATACTAACTTTATATATATAAGTATATAATAATATATATATAATATATCATAAATATATAAGTAACTTTATAATAATATATTATATATATATTATAATAAATATATGTATATATACTATAATTAATGATATATATATTAATAAGATAAAATAATATATATATATAATATATATTAATATTATTATAATATATAATAATAATATATAATATATATATTATATATTTATTATAATAATATTATATATGTATAAGTATATTAATAATTATAAATGATGATATAATATAATATATAAATATATATATATATTATAACATATATATATATATATATTATATACTATATATATATTAGTATAATACTTAAATATATAAATAAATAATATATGAATATTAATATTATATTAATAATATTAAGTAATATTATATATTAAGTATATATATATTATTAGTAATGGAATCGTATTAATCGTATCATTACTCAGCCCGTCATCGGCAATCTAGTATTATATAAATAGCAAATTTGTAGAACACTAATTTATCGTTGTATATAGTGTACGAAATACAGTCGCCAAACCGCATCCTCACAACTTCAGATAGCGTAAAATATAATACTAATAACGAACCCCTCGCACTGAGATACTTTTAAAACTCATTCCTTAGGAGAAAGTCATATATATTGAAAAAAATAAAAAATATTCAATAATAAATCAACAAAAATATAAATACTTATTATTAGTATAATAAGAAAAGAAGTTATCAGAGCCTAGCAACTTGTTTAGATCAGTTAGGATATAGTGTTAAGTGAGGTTAAGTTATTTATATTAAGGAGAGTAATATATTAGGAGAAACTTTAGGGCACAGTACTAGTTTCATATCATAAAACCGTATATAAAAATAATCATTAATATATATAATATTAATTATATAGTATATATATATATTATATAATTTATAATTAATATATATATATATAATATATATAATATAATATATAAATAATATAATACACTATAGATAAACTTATAATATATCATTATATGTATTACATTCCTAATTAAGCCAATAATATAGGTTATCGTACTTAATCTGTTCGCGTTTCAGTTAATATATCAATTTATTTAACAGCAACATCCGATAACCATATCTCTCAGAACCAAGCAGTTTGCACAGTGTATCGCTATTAGTTCATAACGGGCTATAATTATTATATTCTACACCCCATCTTATATGACACATACTACAAAATCCCTTATCACTTAAATACCTACTGTCTTGGGAGAGAAAAGAAATTGCGCCACATCGTATCCAGCTTGTACGTACGATGACGAAATAACCCATACTTACAACAATGTTAATTTGTGTAGTATAGTGGCTGCCACACCCAACTTAATCCCTTGCCCATATACTAGTTTCACCATAACAATTGAGCACTACCTCCACGCATAATCCGAAAGAGCGTATTATTGAAGTTGAAGACAGGCTCTTCAACCCTTGACACGCAAACTGAAGAAGAATTCTCTGATAGACTTTTGCCTCATACGAAATCGACTTGCTTCGAGAAAAAATGCAAATTCGTCACATGCTACAATTTAATATTTTAAATTTACATATTTTTTTTGTATTTCTTTTCTTATCTGTCTTTAATGAAAGACTTTAGAAAATATTTAGTAAAAGGAAAGGTTGAACAATATTTTCGTAACATAAGTGTTTTTCTTGACATTATTTTAATACGAAATGTAAAGGATATATACATATATATTGAGAAAGTGAAAAGAGTATTATTATGTAATCATGTATTATTTATAATTGTGATCAAATAGATAATTATTTATGATATTTTATATCTGAGCAAATGATTGATAAAAAGATATCAACAGCGACTAATAAACATTATCGTTAAGTTAGGTATGTGGTATCTAAGATGGACTGAATAGATGAAATCCTAGCCTTGTAGTACTATATTGCTTATGTAGATACAATATACGTACAATGGATTTCAGTATATCTATAGAGTAGATTTTTGATGTTTTCGAAACTTTCCTATAACATCCTTGTAAAATAGATTTTTGTTGGTTTAGAAGCTTTCCTATACCAATAAAGTGAGTATATGATGGAAATATAAATCTAGCTTCAAATCTATTATGTTTAAATGTTACAGATTGAAGTGATAAAAATCTGTTGACATAAAAGTTGGAAATAGTATGTATGCATGGATCAATATAGATATATCCACATACTGTATATAGTAGCTTCTACATTTAAAGAAGATTAAAGAGATAACAAAATATTTTTTCTGAAATGTTTATATAAACTAGAGTTGATCAATATATTATGAGATATAGATATAATAATATGATAAGATGAAGTGAGTTGGGAACACTTCTTGAATGTTAAAGAACCTTATAGATTCTCTACTCATATACTTGGTTGACTTTATTTTGATTACAAATTCATATGTATCCACTACAACGATAGGACTGAAGTTAAGCCTTCATATATCAAAGGATGAATAGTAAGGTAAATAATATAGTATACGTCATCAATAATAGTTATCACCTAAACTTATCTAGACATTAGCCAACCTATTACGCAATTAATTAATACTATCAGAACTAAACTATGACAGAGCTCTTATACGAATATTAGAAGAGCACTATTAGAACATATTTTATCATGCAGAAAAAAACCTAAAAACCAGAACTATGACTAGGTAAATACCGAAGTATAAATCCACTAATATCACATATGAACTAAGATATTATACGTATATATAGTACGTATAGTAATAGAATAAAACCGTAACACTAAACAACAAATATGAGAAACATAAGACCAGCACTCTTAGAATAAATTCAAATTACAATCTTCTGTATTAGATCACAAAACCAACAAAAAGACAGCCATCCTTAAGGTCCTAGGTGCCTAATTACCCCCTAGCCTGGCACAAAGGGTATGTAATACCAAGGTGTAATGCTGAGTACTGAACGTGCTCTTAATTTTCAGTTGCAACTTAAATGAATCCCTATGACAGTTAAACTTCTGACCTTCCACACTTTGACAAACTAAGAGTTTTTTAAAGAGAAATATTCTAAGAATATAGGTTAAGCTTACTTTAAAACAAAAAAAAAACATTTAGCTATTTTCCACGAATTGATTTGATTTTGATTCTAAAGAGAAACATCCCTATGAATGGATTTTTACTCTGCATTTGAACTTGGAACATCGAATATTAATTCACGATCCTTTAGCTGAACAAAAAATATGGTTATCCTATATCAAGTGATAAGAGTAATAAAATATAAAGGAACTTCAATTCACCTAATGTCGTATTAAAATTCAACATCGCTCCGCATATTAATATAATATAAGTAGTCAAACTGATACGATGAAAAGTAACATAACATAATACTAGAGTATTAA
>JABUQX010017190.1:47500-67653 GCA_015478945.1 Trachelipus rathkii | reverse complement strand
CAACCTCATCCTTATTACTACTAATGCTATTAAAGAATATAAAACCTTCATGCATAATAGAAAAAAAACCTTTAACTCATGACTACTATTAAATCTTTTATTTTTAAGAACATTAGCAATCGCTATTCTATCCTTTTCTATTTCTTTTTCAATTTCAGTTTCGCTTACATGACATAGAATTTAATTTTTATTAGCATTAATTACACAAGAATCATTATTAAAATAACTTTTAAACCTTTAAAGAAGACAACAAATAGAATTTAAGAAATTACTCAAATCTCTCTCTTCTCTCATCTGCCTCTCCTCTCTCTCTCTCTCTTATATATATACTATATAATATATATAATATTATATATACTATATAATAACTATATTATACTAATTGATATATATAATATTAATATATTAATTATATAATTATATATACGTATGTATTAGTTTTAAACTTTATTTACAGTTATGTCGCTAGCGCACCATCCACACCTCGAGGGAGAAAAAACGTAGTCCGCTAGCGGCTACTCCGGCACCATTCACAGAACCCATCAAACCTCCGCATATCGCACAGTCGCACTTCCGCACGGCCGCATTGTCCGCAGTCTTCGACTAAATAATGTGCCGACTTCACAAAAGGGTTTAATATTAAATACTAATAGTATATATCGTTTACAAAAAATTTTATTTATATTATACATGAAAAAATTGAAAGAATATTTACAAAATCTCAAGATTTTATCTTCCTCCTCAATGTCTTCTTCAAAGGAAAAGAGATCCACATTACCTTTCAAAAAGATTAGCTGCTCAAAATTAAAAACAGTTAAGCTGACCTCTTTGCCCTCAAAATATTCCGCTAACAATAACTAAATATATCGCTCTACCGCTCTTACTGCAGCAGACTAGGAAGATGTATTATATTATATGAACAGTTCAACAAATTCTGCTTGCTGAAAGGAAGAGTCCCTTGTGTATAGGATGCTGGTTGTTCGCTTCAAGCAGTCCATCGCTTAATTTACAGTCCTCACCTAAAATCATTCCGCCTCCCTCTGAAATATTTTGATTTGCACCACCCTGTCACCATAAGAAGGGTCTATTTCCGTTTCAAGACTTTAGTAGAATCCATGAAAGCCTCAACGCCTGCAGAGTCGATGAATGCTAAATATCAGCCAGGTAGATAATTATATATATAATATATATATATAATTATATAATATATATATATATAATTATATTTATTATACTTATATAATATATATATATTATATATATTATTATATATATTTATTTAAATATATATATATATATATATATATATATATATATATATTATTATATAATATATATATATATATATAATATATATATATATAATAATAATATATTATATATATATATATATATAGTATATATTTAAATATAGTATATATTATAATATACTTTAAATATATATAATACTTATATATATAATAATATTATACTATATATATATATACTATATATATATATATATTATACAGTATATATATATATATATTAATAATATATATATATATATATACATATAATATTATATATATATATATATATATTATAATAATATATATATATATATAAATTATATATATATACTATATATATTTATATAATTATATATAGCATTATATATATATAGATATTATAATGATATACTATATTATATATATTGGGTTTACACAGAATTGATTTAGATATCCAGTAATAATAGTAATAATAAATTAATTAAAGTCTATCAGAAGGGTAATAGCAATTCAGTCTATAAAATCAATTTAAATGTTAATTATTATATATGGTACCATAAGGAGGTTGAGATTGGTTTGGAAGTATTAATTATTAAAAAAAACAAAAGTCTTAGATTAAAAGTATAATTAGTTATACACTTAAAATAAAATATATTTCTTATTCTAACCAATAAGAATCTAATAGGTAAAACTATACCCTTCATTTTCAAAAGTGCGGAACAAAAAGCGGAAACTTTTGATCCACGTCAAGTCCGCTAATTCCTGACGTCTCCGCACCTCCGCTAGGTCCGCACATATTCTGTAGTCCGCTCCGGACCGGACTAGCAACTAACGAACTAAGAGCGGAAGTGCACTTGATATATAAATTAATAAATATTAAATATATATATATTATAATAAAATATATATATATATATATATATTATATAATATATTATATATATATTATAATAATATAATATATAACCGTAATATAATTTATATAATATATATATTATATATATTATTATATATAGACTATAATAATATATTATATATATATTAATAATAATATATATTTAAATAATATATATATATATAATATATATATATATATATATATATATATATATATATATATTATATTAATAATAAATTATTTTTTTTCCATTTTATCTTAAATTTTCAATTTTAATAATTAAAATTTAATTTTTTTATTAACCTATATATATATATAATAATTATATATTATATATATAATATATATATTAATATATAATATATATATAGTATTATATATAATATACTATATATAATTATATATTATAATATATTATAACTATATATCTATATATATAATATTATAATATTATATATATATATATATATATATAATAGATATATATATATATATATACTAATATATATATATAATATAATACTAAACTATATATTATACTATATTATATATTATAATATATTATATATATAATAATATATTATATATATTATTAAATATATATATATATATATGAATTTGGTTGAAAAAAATTGAAGCCTCCTAGGTTAAATAAACTTATTGATGAGACATTCTCGACGGTACTGCTACCCCTGTCAATATTATTCACGGTGAATTAAGCATGCCCAAAGATCTAGTCTTCATACCCATCGTACTTCTCAGCCACGTTTTGACTTCTTAAAATAGAAAATGACCTTTAATTGTGCACGTAGTTGAAGAAAAAGCAAGAGCAATCATGAGAGCGTTTTGTCTACTGCATGGAGTAAAATCGTTTTTAGAACGCTTCAATAAATCAATAAAACTGAATCAGTTACTATATGACTTAGACCGACACGTCACTACCAAGACTTTGGACTTCGGCAAGGACATTTATCCATCGCTTTAATGAATCTTGTACTTATACTCAGTTGAACTATTTCTTCCATTTCATTCAATGAACATTTCCCTCGTTGATTTCATAGGTATTCTTATGAACAGGTACAAAGAGAGGAGACCGTTTCAGTGGAATCTGAAAATCTCTCCTACAAGGACAGGGTCCAATATTTAAGTAGGGGATGTAAAAAGATCTCTCGTAGTACTGTGAAGGTGAATTAGCAGGTACATTGCTACGCTGACTTTGCTTTGATGCAAGGCGAGGGACCGTGATTTCCGTTCCCAAAGTATCTGCCATTTCCTCCACGCCTGAGAAAATAATTGCAAATTCTTTTTCAGAGTTAAGGCGGTGGGTCTCAATCGCTCCAATTAACTCTTTCACATGGCATTTCATAGCAATAATATCCTTATTGACAGATTGTAAAATGTTTGAAATTGGTTCCAAAATTGCGGAGTAATGGGCAATAACGGTCATTACTACCAGAATGTTGGAGTAGTAACTGTATTAACTAAGCTGTGGAATTTTTTTGTTTGTTGCGTCATTACTGAAAGGATCGTTTAATTGATTGAACAATTTCTACAAAGTGATTTCGAAAAACTCGAATACTTTTATATTTTGAGGACCAGCGCGTCTCACAGAACAAAGGTACTGCAGCAATAAGTTTTCGTCTCAACGTACTTTCCCTAAAAAATGTAATACATTCTTTTATACTACCTACCGTATTTCTAACTTCACTGAGGTTATGTAGGTCATTTACAACAAGATTAAGACGATGGGATGAACAGTGAAAGAAGTCCGCCATTAAGTGTTTTTCCCGAATAAGTTTCTGTACTCCAGATATTTTACCTGCCATCACAGAACAACCATCGTAACCTTGCCCAACGAGATGGCTCGTTTCAAGGCCCATCTTATTTATAGTATTTAAAATTATATTGGAAATTGACGATGCATCCAAACTGGTCATAGCAATAAAACCCAAGAACTCTTCTCTTACCATAAATTTATCTCCGTTACTTTCTACATAGCGCACACCCAAGGATAACTGTTCTGACCCTGAGATGTCTGCAGTTTCATCAGCCATAATTGAATATGATTATATTATATAGTATATATATATATAATATATAGCATATATATAATATATACTTATATATATATAATATATTATATATTATATATATATTATATATATAGTTATTATATATATATATTTATGTATATATATATATATATTATATATATACTATATTATAATAATGTAATATATATATATATAATATATATATATATAGTATATATATATAGATATATACTATAAATATATATATAATATATATATATATATATTATATATTATATATATATATACTGTATATAATATATAATATAATATATATTATATATTATATATATATATATATATATATATAATATATAATATATATATATATATATAATATTATATATATAATAAATATATATATATACTATACTTATATAGATAATATTTAAAATTCAATCCCGAATTCCAGGCGGGGGCAACGTTCGCCCTCCTTGTCCCTAGTGCGACGCCATGCACCTATACTGTTACTATCTTTTTATAAACAGCTTCATTTTACATTTTATACTTTGTGTTTAACTTTATTATTTTAAATTTTTATATTTTTATTTAAATTTATTTTTCCCACAATTACGTTATGGTTTATTTATTTTTAATTTTTTTCAATACCAAAATTATTTTAAATATAAATATCTATATATATTATTATATATATACTATAATATATATATATATATACTATCTATATATATATAAATACTAGTATATATAGGTAACTAATATTATATATATAATTAATTATATAATATATATGGGAGCCGGGCTTTGACTTTTAAGGAGTATTAACTGTTTACGACTGTTTACTCGAACCCCTTACTTTCGAGCGTTTTCACTCTTGGTGCGTTAATCAAAAAGCTTTGTGCGGGGGTTTTAATCCCCTAGGGTCCAATTATTTAATATAGCGGTGTGAGCCAAACTCGGCGACCTCGGTTGATGAATTCAAATATTCAGTAACGCTACTGAATATTTCATACCATCTCTATGTTTTTCGAAATTCTCGAAAGCTTTATTTCTCGTCAAAATTAAAAGATGATTTTCTTCTGTATCACAAATATTCACAAATAAATTCTTAGTCGCTATAAAATAATTAGGCAATATTCGAATAATATTAGGACAGTAGTTCTTATTAACATTTTCCTAAAAATAGCTGCACTCCCTCCTCTTACAACTTGATAATAGATGTTTATAATCGACCCAATCTTAAACTAATAATTCAAGATTTACAAGTAAACACTAAATTTTAAAAAGCTTCAATAAAAAGCAAGAAGCTTATATAATTAACAGTATACGAAGATCTGACAGTTTCAAAATTTAAAATTAAATAAAATTTAAAGCCCAATCACAATAAAATATAGGTCTGCTGCAATTTAATACAATAATTATCACTGAACTTTATATTATAATAATTATATATATATATTATAATATATAATATAATATACATATATATATATATATATATAATATATATATATATACGTATATATATATATATATAGAACATATATACATATTATATATATAATATATATATAGTATATATATATATATAATATATATATATATTTAATATATAATATATATATATAATATATATATATATAATATATGTCTTTAAAATTATATATCATATATAGTCCAAATATATATATATATTTATTTCACTCGTAATTATGCATAGGTGTATTAACGTTACATATAAATTAATTACCATGGATAATATACGTCACCATTTATTAGCTCTTCAGTCAACACTACTTCCTTCTCAATTTCTCTCCCCCCTTATATAATAGTATATATATATATATATATATACTATATATATATATATATATAATAATATATATATATAATTATATATTATATATATATTATATAAATTATATATATATACCATGTAAGTTTTGGTATATTAAAATTTTGTATAATTTTCGTTTTCGCGCTATACATAAATATACATACATTGTGTAATTTTGATACACACGTAAATATATTCATTTTACGCCCAGTTATCGGTTTACACAGTTATGTACGTTTATGTATTTATAGTAAATATTTTTACTTACATGACTTATACATGTGATGTATAAATAAAATTACCGATGATGCGCAATTGACATAAGGTCAAGCTTTTAAGTCAGACGGCAAGCCAATTCTATTATATTATTATTATTATTATATTATTATTTATTATATATTTTTTATTAATTATATATCATTATTATTTTATATATTTATTAATTATATTATTATTATTATTCTATTACTATTCCAAAGTTAATTTGTTTGTTTAAAACTAAAATGGCTCTTGTAAAAATTTAAATAATACAATATTTGTATAACATTGTTGTAATGATTTCAAAAGTTGAAATGCTTAAATTTTAAATTCAAAAATGAATTTGAAAAATTAAAAAATTTGCAAAAAAAATGAATTTTAACATTTTTGAAAATGAATAAAATTAATACTCTCGATCAAATAATAATAAAAAAAATTATTGCTTTGTCTACTTACTCGTTTCGTTCGCGACGTATAGTTTAACATTCAAAATTTCAATTAAACTTTTGTGGTTCAAGATTTTGAATGTTTTGAAAAATTAAATTTAAAAGATTTTACTTTCGGTATTTTTTTCTGCGTTAGCGGTTACACGTGATTAGGATTTTATTCTATACACTATCGATTTCACATATAACAAATATACTCGCTAATTTCAGTTTGTTATTGATTTACTTATTTCGAAATTAATGAGCTCCTCTCTTTGCGGTTGTGGTTATATACACCCATGTTACAGCTAAGTATGTTACGTTTTGAGGTTAGATGTGATATCCTGCATTTGGTTTTCGAAATTAACTTTAATACAACATGAAAAATCTAAAATTATAGAAAATACCATTGCTGGAAATGGAAAAAATAACCGATTGCCATTGTGAAAAACCGATTAAATATTACGGTTAATAAAAAAGTGATATTCAAAGAGTTTTTTTCAATAATATTATAAAATAATTCCCTATCCTCGTTTTCTATATGTAAAACCATATGAAAAACTATTTTGAAATTATATATTAGAAATACCATCTTCAGCTTTATTTCCGAAACTATTTTATAAAATAAAAAAAAAATTATTTATTACATAATGAGGTCTATCCGTTTAATTAAAGTTAGTTTTTCAAATTGCCCCCCCTATCAAAAAATTTAAACTTTAATTTGATAAGCTAAATGAACAATCAATATAACGTTAATAAAGTATTACATATTATTGTTTAGTTCTTATCTGTAATCCAATGCTCTAGTATGTACAGTTCAGCTACTTGTTTCGCTGAGAATCGGAACGATTTACTGCATAGGAAACATTGTGCATTTATGCTAAAAAAGTATAAATTCCTCTGCTGATAATAATTTACAAGCATCCCTTTTCCTCATGTTCAAATTCTGAATGTATCGTTTTCCAATATCCAATATAGTGCGACTTCTGGAAAGTACATTATTTCGGCAGATATATATTCCCAAAAAAATCTAAAGTTATTTAAGATGTATGTAGGAATATAGAATGTAATGTCATGGATTTATAATATGACTCTAGCTATGTTGTTAATATGTAAAAAAATCTATATAGGATGTCGTTCATATTATAATTCTAACAAATGATAGAAAAACGTGTTGTAGCTTGAAAATCTATTATATGTCTGTAATAGTAAAGTATAGAAAGTTATAAATCAATCTACAGAAAAAAATAAAAAAAATTCTAAAAATCATAAAATTTTCTAGAGTTAATCTTTGGTAAAAGTAAATCAAAATTCATGACTTAACATTAGAATATATATAAATGGTGATAAATAATCAACTTAAGTTAAATAAATCACTATTAAAGAGAAAAAAATCATAATTAGTAAATATTTAGACTAAATAGTAAAATTACTATAATTGTCAAAAATTTCAACAAAAAAAAATTTATAATCAAAGTGTCAATCATAATTTCAAAAATCATAATCATTAGACAAAATTATTCTCTATGTTGCTTGGTGGTGTTTTTATCTAACCATGTATTTTTAGAAATGAGTTATAATCTTCCTCTCATCGAGAAGCCGTAATTGTGAGAGATTCTGGTGGATGCAATCCATTCTCTATCTCTCCATACTAAGTACCATTTGGTAGGCAATGTATTCAGAAAATTTCGTGGCCTATAGGCGTATGAAATCGTGGTACCTAAAAGCTGATCTCCCAAGAATCTAAACAATCTTCTTACGTTTTCTCTTCTTCGATGTCTCAACCATGTTCCTATCAAATCTCTAGTGTTCGTATTGGCCGAAGGTAGAAGTTCTCCCTTCAACCTTAATACATCTGCTTCATTCATGAAATGTGTCAATTTTATTGGTACCTCAAACATGTTGATGGTCCATGCATGAATGCACATTGTCATCAATAAATCTTTGGTGTTGTAATATGATCTTCCATTGACAATACACATAATCATTTTATGTTCGATTTCACCTTCTCTACCATTAACAAGTCTCAACAATTTATACAAAGTTCTTGGAGATATCGACAAACCTATGCTATTTTGATTCTGCGGATCCATATTCTCCCAAAATATCTCTAGTAATTCTCTATAATTAATTGGATACGCTTCTTCCAATATTATTTTCTCTAATAACACTTCTATCAAATCACTGCTTCCCCCTAGTCGAGCTAATTTCTTCACTATGTGGGTGCATTCAGAACAGAACATATTTTGAAATGGCCATTCTAATAAAACTACTAGATGTCCAACAAGTTCATCTCCATTCTTCAATGCATAAAGAATGTTTCTTGGTCTTCCTGCTCTTGTGATAGCTCTTAGTATCTTAGCTAGGGTAATGGTGTTTGGATATATTGGTCTCATTGATCTAAAAGTGTTTTTGTGATCATTCATTATTATTTGTGCAATTAGTTCTAGATCATCCCATTCTTTACCATTCTCTAACTCTTGCACAATTCCATATAACTTATTTACCATGCCACGTCTCAAACAATCTTCTAACCAATCTCTACTATCGTGACCTCTATACTCACCTTGTTGATAACTTTCCAAGAAAATTTGGATAGTTGTTGTATCATCATGGTTATTTTCTAAATATTCTCGTATTCTGATGAATACTACGGTATCTTTAATTATACCCAGATGATTAAAACAATTAGGTTCTAGCAAATTGACAACATCATCTGCTTCAACTGGAAAGCGATATTGTACCCTTGTTGCTACCCAATCAATTAATCTGGTTATTATTAATTTCATCCATAATCGGACTAAATCTTGTAGCACTTCAGGTATTGGTAATCTGGAACTCACCCTTTTGGAAATTATGTTTGATTTCCTTGTTCTTATTCTTTCCAACGTTTCGAATTCTGTCTCGTAATTGTCTCTTGCTGCCGTTTCTTGACGCCAATCTTGTTCCAAGTTTTGTCTTATTTGAATCTTAGAACGGTCTGTAACGATTGCTACAATTCCAATTTTGATGGCTGACAGATCTGACAATTTTGCTGGCGTGGTGAAATTATCCAATTTCCACATTGCTATATACAAGCAAAAAAAAAATATCTTATACTATTGATTAGAATACCTTACACAAGTTTAATTAAACTTATAACACATAATTGTACTACTATTAATACCCGTATTCCGAATTAACGCTTAATATGGTATTTAACGAATAAAACTAAAATATATTATTATGTAGTTTTTATTATAACATATTATTATAACATAAGTATAAATCAAATATATATACAAATAAAATTTCAACATCTTTCCTTTTAAATGGAAATAAAATTTCAACATCTTGCTTTTAATTCTCACTTTTAGCAATAGAGATAGTAAGGAACTAGTCTTTACTGTCTTTATCACTAAATGTGACTTTTCTAACACCTTTGAATTTGACCTTCTTCGGAGGTAGTTCTGGTGGTTTATCTCTTCTTGGAGGTAATTTCGGTGGAATTTCTGGCAATTCTCTTGCTGTATGATCTATTCTTTCTGTACGAGAAGTTGATTGTCTCGTTTGAACAGGAGATCTTTGTATCATTGTGTATTGATGTTTAGGTCTATATGATAGATCTTTCTCTTTACCTCTTGTTCTTCGAGTATTTTCTTCTATCGGTAATGGTAAAGCTATTGCTTGTTCGGCAATACTAGGATCTTCTTCTGTTCTTTCGAATATTTGATCTGGTTCTGGTGTAGCATGTCCTACTTCTTCTTCTGACGTTTCTGCTACATATTCTTCGTCTTCATCTACAGCATATGGTGTTTCAGTTTCCACTGTTGAATCTCTGTTGAAATTAGGTGATCTTAGATATATTACTCTGGTTTCATTATCGTCATCTTCGTTTTCTTCATTTTTATTTCTGTACTGCATATTTCTTTTTACTATATTGTTCTTCTGCGTGATGTTAGAGGGTTTTATTTCGGTTTCTATGTTGACTTTCTCGTCTTTTCCTCGTTTTAGTGACTTTGAAGTTGTCAACATTTACTCTGTACATTTTACCTGTTGTCGGATCTCTTAGGATATATGTGTTGCTTGTTTCAAATTCATTCCCGTAAGCTTCAATGCGAAACGGACCTCGCCATTTGCGGAACAGCTTTGGAGAAAGGTGTGGTGGTTTGATTCTTTGTGTGTACACCAAATCTCCTATCTTGATGGATCTATCTTTTGCATTTTTACTACTTTGAGTTGAATACTTTTTTACCTCTTTTTCTAGTGTTATTTTAGCCTGTCTTCTTATTTCTTTAATTCTTTCATATATCTTTTCTATTCTATCATCTTCCTTTATAGGTTTAGGCTCTTTAGGTTTTATTAAAGCTTCTGTCTGCTTTCTTTTGTTCTTTCGAAATGATTGCAGTATCTAAAGTTAATATTTCTTCTGTTTTCTCTTTATTTCTAATTTCATTATCAACCTTACCTTTATCTACCTCTATATCTTTTAAATAAACTAACTTTTACTCAATATTTGTAATTATATAAACTATAGGTGTTGTTTATATTTCAATAGCTGTTATCTTGCTATTATTCTGCTATTTATTTTCCATAGCTTATTGTTTTCTACTACTCCTCAATTTGAGTGTTATTTACGCAACAATATCTCTATTCTGCCCATCATTTCTTCTTCGTTAAGCCATGAAGTAAGGAAATAATAAACATAACAGGGAAATTGTCTTCAACAACTTCTCTTATCGAGTCTTTTCTGCACATTTTTCGCTGATATTTTCTTTTACTATTATCAGTTTCTTTCTAATTAAAGTCTTTCGTTATACTGTTCTGACGACAGTGTTATATTACTATGTATTTAAGTAATGTGCAGTTGGTTGCGTCCTAGAAGGTCATTGATCTGTGTGTTCCGTTTCAGGTTACGTCGTAAGGAAAGATTAGAGCTGAAGTTACCTCTTCAGGGAGTTCTTTAAGCTCCTTTATTACCAACCAGTGGACCCTAGTCTTCCCTTTCTTCCGTAAGCACTTTACTTCGGATTTCAGAATGCTTCTAGTGTGGCAACCCGATATTGTTTACCACAGTAGGTTGAGTTTGAAGTGTGTGGCTTCTCAACAGAGTCAAGAAATAAAGGTGGAATTACCTTTCCTCTATTGCTTTCCGGAGGGTACTGGCTTATGCTTGCAATTGCAGCCTCCATGAGCCCCAAAATTTCTCTTCCTCATGTGATCAGCATTAAGACTTCTAATAACTGGGTAAAAATATCAAAATTTCTTTTAGATGGTGGACACTTGAACGTCATGGTGTCATTAACGCACGTAAAAAGAATTACGATTTTGTGTTGTACGACAAGGTTCCCTACGGATCCTGTCATCAACTGGATCAGCGTATTTTCCGAGTTTTTATTCTATTCGTACTTCTACGTCTACTCTTCTTTACAGAGGTTTTACATAGCATTGTGTAAAGCAGTATGATCCGTACCGCTTTCGGTACCTTTATTCCATGTACCTCATCATTCTAGGTCAAACTTGAGACCATAATCGAACGGACCGATCCCTTACCAATAAAGGTGCGCTCATTCTCATTTGAATGTTCATGCCTGCTCGGGACGGAATTACATCCTCCTTTGAGTCTTTACTCAAGGGTTACAAATCATGTTCATTCTCAGCCATACATGATTTGGTGATGTCGCCCTATGTCGGTCACGGGAGTACTCATCTATAGGTACCACTGCACCGCTCCGATTCCCTAATGGGGTCGACGATGTCTTACGTATTCTACCGTTGTTGACAGCGTTCATCTATATTCTTATTCTCTCCTGGTCTACCGTTGACATAAGTTGTTTCATGTCAGTTTGGACTTGAGAGTTTTGGGCTACAGTCACTCCTGTTGAGGTCTTTAAGCTCTTCCCAATTGAGTGCAATGACTGACGATCATTGACGGACTCTGGGACCCAATTATCTCTCTCCTCCTTACGGACATTCCACAAGGTAGAATCAGGTGCACATCTTTTCTTCCTATGCTTATGATGTGACTTGAGACGATTCCCTAAGTTTCTTTCACTATTGATTGAAGTTGATGCTTGTTGGCTGATCAATTCCAAGTTCACATCTGTATCAATACCAGTTTGGTTCCACTTAAGTTCATCTCTGTTTGGTGTTGTGGTATTAGACGTCTTACGTACCATTGACGTACACACGGGCTGTGTGATTTGAGTTTTAGACCTTATACCGTCATACTGGCCTCTTAACGGGTGCAGATTGCTTGTTTGTAAGCATTCCACAACTTGTGTGGGTTGAATTGGCTGGTTTACAGTGCTGGCTGCGTCACTCTTCCATCTTCTAGCCCCTTTACTATTCCTCCTTCTCTTTCCATTCGTTTTGGCATTATTGAGGTACTTCGGCGCGCGTTCCTTAGTATCTCTATACCAATTGGAATATCTATGAGAGTTTTGGTGTGTATTGTGAGCATTGGATGGTATGGTGCGGTGCCGTACTGTGTTAACACCATCAACCAAGAAGTTACTTTCAGAATCTTCACCATGATTCTTCCAATACTTCTTATTCCAACTTTTCTTGTTGGGTCTGGCAAATTTCCAATTACTACTATTGCCATGGTCAGAGCTGTGATCATAACCATGCTGGTCAATTATTTCAGAATTAAATTCATAATTCTCTTCATCATGATCGAAATATTTCGTTTGATCAGATGGATGAGGCGTAAAATCCTCACAATCTAAGTAGTGAGCGCTATGCTCATTCTCGCTATCTGAACTATAATCAGACGATTGACCTCTATGCTCATTCTCATCATCTGAGTTATCTGAGTCTTCATTTTTATATTTGCCAGCGGCGCGTTGTATGATATTCGCTTCTTCAAGTGCGTACTCCATACGAGTGCGGTTTTCGCTACTCTGGATATCGTACTCAGAATCTTCTTCAAAAGTGTCTGAGTCATCTTCCGCATCTTCCTCACGGATTACAGGTAAATCCGGAGCTCTTGAGACTTTATAACAATACAAGTCACCTTTAAAAACATCTTCCCTGAGAGTTCGAGGCGGTCTTTTAAATCTTTCATTACTGGTGCTTTCATACCAGTTTTCATTATCATACTGGCTGTTTCTTGAGTACCTATTATTATTATTATGGTACCAGCCTCTTTTATTGTTTCTGCGCCAATTTCTGCGCTTTCTTCTTTCAAAATTTGTGCGCCTATTTCTATTAAAGCAGTTCTTTCTATTATTATATTTATTATTAAATCTTTTACCTCTCTGCCATGCAGGATTTGGTTGATGCCGCCACCGGTTTGCACGAGAGTACTCACTATTGGTACCACCGCGTCGGTTCGCTCCCATATAGGGTCGACGACGTCTTATGTATTTCCATCGTTGCCGTCGGCGTTCATTCCTTCTTCCTGATGTATTATTTTCGCAGATAGTATTTGATCTCGGGTTGAAATACCTTTTATCCGCTACTTTCGCGGATAATTTCGCCTTTTTATCTACCATAAGCTGTATGGGGTTATTCACATCTACTTTTAAACCTGAACTATTTTCTATTTTAAAATAACATTTTCTTTCCGAAAAATCAAATACGAGTGGTGTCTGTGATAAAATGTCACAGCCTAATATAATATTCCCATAAAAATCACAGTTGTCTCCCCAACTATGACAAATGTATATGGACAAACCTTATTAGCTATTTCTAATGTGAGTGTTGTAATCCCGTGTACTTGTATTACACCCTGGGTAATACTTTCGAGACTGAGATTAATGTCTCTGGAAATTAAATAAAACTATCTTTTATGTCGTTGTAGTGCGAGAACTTTATTATATTCAAGGAACTTCCGGTGTCAAGGAAAGCTCTTTGTTTACAGTAATATTTATCATTATTGCTTAAAATATGACATTTCAGGTAATATGCTGAAATTCTGGTGCGGTGCGGTGTAAAATTATTACTATGCTCCGCGTGCTTAACGTTACATATTTGATATGGCAGTGGTGCTGGGTTATGCATATCTTGAGCTACCCTGCCATGTGGTACTCCCTTGAATGGGTTACCTACTCGCGTGGCGCGCATGCGCGACGCTGGGATTTCTCTAAAAAAGCTTCTACTATGTCGAGATCGTGCTGCCTTTGGGCACGCTGTTCTTTCGCACATTGCTCCTTCGGTATGAGCTCTACCATTTCGCTATCGGAACCGCTTTCACTAATAGCTCGGTGAATAAGCTTCCTCACATATTTCTTTTCACCTTTCATCCTTTTAGGTGCTTTATTCTTTTCAACTACCTTGCAACTCTTATGTATGTTGCCTCTTATGTATTCAGCTTCGTCCGATTCGTCTTCTGAAGTGTATGGCTCTTCATATGAGCCCTGCGTCACTTCTTCTACTGGAGAAGAACGATTGGACTCTCTTTGACGAGTAGCTGTTGCTGCATCAGTTACTTTGTTAACTTTATACTCATTACGCTTTGTTTTCTGCTTTGCCCCCTTTTCAGGAGAAAACCTAGGACTAGGAGAACTACTCTCTCTCCTATACCGGTTGAATTTATCCCATCGAGCTCCTCTGGTGGGTGTTGAATCATCTCCCGTTTCTTTCTTATTTGACCAATCTTGTGGTCGTTTAGGCATAGGACTTGCACTCCTGAATCGTTGCCTCTGCCTGCTATTACTCCTGGCTCGGTTGTTCCTATATCTATAAGGACCTGGACTGTTATATGTCCTGGGATACTTTTTATAATTATTAAAGCGTGGTACATAGTTATCGCTCTTTCTGTATTTTCGGTCATAGTCCGTTGGCCAAATATTATTAGGTTTTCTATATCTATCTACTGAACCTACTGGTGGATATTGTGTTCTATCTTCATAACTTCCACGGCCTTTGTTTTCGAATCTATTTCTATTTCTATTCATCCCTCTTTCAAAATTATCTCCCATTGCATTCACCTTTTCTTCTCCTCTCCTTCTATTGTCTAACTTTTTCGCACTTAACTTTACTATTAATTCTGAGGCTGTGTTTTCTTTGGTAAAAATCTTGGCTATCTTTTCTTTAATTCTTGCGTCGGTAAATTTCATATAAATATTACCCCACATGAGTACCCTGCGCATTTCTTCCGGTACCTCTATATTATATCTTAATTCAAGTTCCTCTGAGAACTCTATAACAAGTCTTCTCAATTTATGACAAAAGTTTGCTAACGTTGCGTTCTTGGCCCATTTTAAGGTAGAGAACTCTTCGTATAGTTCCCATACCCTAAAGCTAGTGGGTGGTGCCAAGTTTTCTATTAAAATTTTCTTGAATTCGGCGTAAGTGGTAGCCTTTGAAAGCTCTGGGGTTGCTTCCAATGCCACTCTTGCTGATGAATTAGCATCTGCTGATATGTGAACAAGTCCACATGTGACCTTTTCGTGATCTTTTGTAATGCCCTCCTGGTCGAAGTTGTGTTCAAGTATCTTCAACCACGAGTTCACGTGTGGTCCGGACGAGGCCGCACCGATTGCGGGTGGACCTTCGAGAATAGGTATCTTTATTTTGGACATAAAGAGCCTATTCACGTTCACAGCCGTCACATTCTCTCTCTCCGTCCTGTCATCATCACCTCCCGCCATGTTTAAAGGGTTTATGGTCACTAATGTAGGTGTGTGTGGTGGTGTTTGTGTGGGTTGCTGTGTGGTTACCGATATGGGTGTCTCCGGGGGACTCAAAGGTTGTCTCTCAGGAGTACCAGGTCGATCGGACCCCTGTGACATCAACTATTAAACCTTGTATCGTACGGACCCCTCACTACTTAAATTTATATAAGCTTTTAATACTATTAGCCCTATTGGCTTTACCCAAAAATCGAAATATATATATATATATATATATATATATATATAAAAGAGAGAGAGAGAGAGAGAGAGAGAGAGAGGAAGGAAGACTGGGGTGGGAGTGAGAGAAAGGAAGGAAGGAAAGGAAGGTTACTGTAAGTAGAGAGGAAGGAGTCAACCCTTGTTAAACGTTAAAGGCTTGGGGAATTCTTAGATTGGTAATATATGGCTCCAAAGAAAAAAGCAAGATTCTATTGTGTTCTGATAGATAACGCAAAACAATATTACAGCAAAATAAACGACAAGAAATATTAAAGTTACTGCCAAGGCATAAGCATTTTCGTTTGTGTACATGAACGTAATTAAGTTTAAACACACATAACTATTTTCCAATCTTTCAGGAATATATTACGTTAAAAAATTATTCGTGTTCAAGTAAATTATCACACAAACATATACACGTTTCATACACCACCTACATCTGTATATATATATATATATATATATATATATATATATATATATATATATATATATATATATATATATATATATATATATATATATATATATATATATATATATATATATGAAATTGAGTCTTTACTTGCTTTAATATTGTTGACAAAATGACATCCGGTATTGACCGATAAATATTATTTTTAGATGCAAGAATAAAATTCTGTTTCCTATTTTACCTCTTATAGAGAAAAATTTTAGAAGAGTGTTTTTGCAAGCAATATGAAGTGGTTTTAATATTATTTAATATTAACAATATTCCTCTTTTAATTATTTTGATCAATTTTTGTGCGAAGAAAAGTGGTGAAAAAATGAAAATTTTTCTTTACGCAAATAGTTTGCGTTTTAAAACAAGTGCAATGTTTACGTTAATCGTGTATGGTTCTAAATGACTTTAAAGGGATTTTGAATATTTTTCTGCCTCAATATTTTCACTTTGCAAATTAAATAAATTACAAAAAAATATGTAAAAAAATATATATATATATATATATATATATATATATATATATATATATATATATATATATATATATATATATATATATATATATATATATATATATATATATAGATATAGAGAAAGAGAGAGAGAGAGAGAGAGAGAGAGAGAGAGAGAGTATATAGAGTGAGAGATATATATATATACATAAATATATGGCAACATAGTAAATATTTATTTTTCTGGCACTTTCGGACTTGTGATCTCTCTCGGATTCTACTGCAAGTCTCGGGATAAAATTAGAAATAGATACAATAAGAATTTGAACTGACCTTGCTATTTTTAGATGGCGATATTGACCTTGTTTCCCTCGGTGTTTCCCTCAATGGAAAATGGACGTCTATTTGATGAAATTTTCGGAGTTTCTTGCTCCGCTTTTTTACACTTGTGTCTGGGCTATTTTTAATGCACGTCACACCGGGATTTCAGGTACTGTTTTTAAATTTTTGGCAATTATTGTCACTTTATAGGGCACTTTTATTTTATATAATATTAATATTTTCTTCAGCTAACTAACTTCCTTCTTCCGGATTGGACTTTTAGACTTTTATATATAATTTCGCTCGTTGTAAGTCCCGTTTAAAAATTCGAGGCGCCAGTGTGGGACGCCGGGTCGGCTTTGGCTTTTTAAGGAGTATTAACTGTTTACGACTGTTTACTCGAACCCCTTACTTTCGAGCGTTTTCACCGCTCTTGGTGCGTTAATCAAAAAGCTTTGTGCGGGGGTTTTAATCCCCTAGGGTCCAATTATTTAATATAGCGGTGTGAGCCAAACTCGGCGACCTCGGTTGATGAATTCAAATATTCAGTAACGCTACTGAATATTTCCTTGCATGGATTTACTTTTTGATATTTGAAACCTTTAGTTATGGTCAAAATAAAGAGTTATTGATTTTCTTTCTTTATTTACATATATTCACAAATAAATTTATAGTCGTATAATAATATTAGCAATATTAATAATATTAAGGAAGTAGTCTATTAGCACTTTTTGGATTAATATAATGTCACTTAATGTTTAACAATTTACAATAGTTTTATATGCCCAAATTAGAATAATGATTCTTAACTGAATCTTAAAGAATTTTAACAATAAAAGGCAAAGAAGTTAATGAAGTTACCTAAAGCTTAAAAGAGCTAAAAAGAAGTTACTTAAAGAAGCCACTTAAAGCCCAGACACAAATAAATAGTCTGCTGCAATTTAATACAATAATTATCACTGAACTTTATATATATATATATATATATATATATTATATATATATATTATATAATATATATAATATATATATTATATATATATATATATATATATATATATATATCTTAAATATATATATATATATAATATATGGTTTGGAACACATATATATATACATAGTCAATATATAATTATTATTTCAGTATTATGCATAGGTGTATACGTATACATATAAATAATTACATGGATAAATATACGTCATGCATAGTACGTTCATATTCTTTTAATCGGTTGACATGTATATATATATATATATATATATATAGTATATATATATATATATATATATATAATATATATTATATATATAATATATATATATATATATATATATATATATATATATATATATATATATATATATATATATATTATATATATATATATATACATGTAAGTTTTGGTATGTTAAAATTTTGTATAATTTTCGTTTTCGCGTTATACATAAATATACATACATTGTGTAATTTTGATACACACGTAAATATTTTCATTTTACGCCCAGTTATCGTTTACACAGTTATGTACGTTTATGTATTTATATAAATATTTTACTTACATGACTTATACATGTGATGTATAAATAAATTACCGATGATGCGTAATTGACGTAGGGTCAAGCTTTTAAGTCAGACGGCAATTATTATTATTTATTATTTATTATTATTATTATTATTATTATTATTATTATTATTATTATTATTATTATTATTATTATTATTATTATTATTATTATTATTATTATTATTTTATTATTCTTATTATTATTTTTATTTATTTTTATTACCATTCCAAAGTTAATTTGTTTGTTTAAAACTAAAATGGCTCTGCAATTGGTAATAGAAATTTAAATAATAATAAATATTTTATAACAATTGTAATGATTTCAAAAGTTGAAATGCTTACATTTTTAAATTCAGAATGAATTTGAAAATTTGACAATTTGCAAAAAATGAATTTTAACATTTTTGAAAATGAATAAAATTAGATGGTTTGCAAATAATAATAAATAAAAATTATTGCTTTGTCTACTTACTCGTTTCGTTCGCGACGTATAGTTTAAATTAAAATTTTAATTTAAAATTGTTGATTCAAGATTTTGAATTGTTTTGAAAATTAAATTTAAAAGTTTTTACTTTGGATATTTTTTCTACGTGAAAGCTATTAACGGACTTCGCGTTTTTATTTTATACACTTCGGATTTCACTATAAAAAATATACTCGCTAATTTTCGTTTGTTATTGAAGTTACTAGTTCGAAATTAATGAGCTCTGCTCTTTGGGTTGCTGGTTATATACCACCCATGTTTACAGCTAAAGTTGTTTACCGATTTTGAGGTAGGATGTGTA
>JABUQX010017190.1:37500-45000 GCA_015478945.1 Trachelipus rathkii | reverse complement strand
AAAGAAAAAAGATTAAATGCTTATGTAAATAAAATAATGTGTAAACTTATGAATATAAATATATATATATATATATATATATATATATATATATATTATATAATATTTATATATATATATATATATATATATATATATATATATATATAAATGTGAATATATATATATATATATATATATATATAAGTAGTAAGGGGTGATAAACTGACAGCCAAAATGTTGCAAGGCAATGTTGCAAATGTTGCAAGCAACATTTTGCAACATTTGGTTTTTCAAGCTTGACGTGTCAAGGTTAGGGTTTTTAAGGTCGGTGAGACCGAATTTAAGGTCTGGAAGACCGTTTTCGGAGGTTTAGCCCCCTAAAGGGGGGGCGGAGCACCCCAGAGGGAGCTTTTTTGGTTCCTAGGTTTTAAATGATCGGTAGATCATTTTTTATGATTCCAATCGATTTATCGATGTTTATTACCCTTAAAATCGATGTTTAAATCGTCTTTCTATGTGCTCTGGTTGGCTTTTAAAAAATATAATCGAAAGAAAATCATTACTATAATTAACATTCGATTAATCGCTGTAGTAATCCAACACTTTAACCTCTTACACCGATTTCTCAAAAAAGTATAATCCTGAGGTATCGGTCTGAAACGTGGTATATGTTCTATGTATGTGTTAAGCTCAATACACGCGAAATTTCAAGTCGCTAGGATGTATATAGTTGGTACCTCCCCCCGAGAGCGAAGGTGAAATATGTCGTTACGCCCTTTTTGCCACTTCCTTTTCTGAGTAAAGATTAGGCTTAACGATACCCAATCGAACAGGTGGATCACCGCCGAGTTTTGGTGACCGTAGGTCACCCCTAAGTGGGTGCTGCCCCTTTAGGGCCAAGGTCAAATACGTCCTGAAAACCATGTTAGGCTTAACGATCGGGCTAAAAATTGGATGTGAGCTATATGATGACGTAATCTCGTCGGAGACGACATTACGTCCCTCTGCGTCCCCCGTGAGGGGGAGCGCAGCCCCCCTAAAAATTAAAATAATCGTAGAAGACTGAAACTTGGAGAAAGGATTCGGCTTCGGAGTTGGAGTCGGAGTCGGCTTCGGCTTCGGAGTCCAGAGACCCCCCGGAGGGGGGTCCCCTCCTGAAAATAGAAGAAGAAAAGCATGGAATGCAAAACAGAGGAAGAAAAAAGGAAGAAGAAAGGAAGGAGGAGGAAAGGAGGAAGGAAGAAAAATGAGGAAGGAGGAGTAGGAGAAGGATTCAGAGTCGGTACCGACACCGATGCTGGAGCCTGTGCGGTGCCTAGTTAATAAACATTCATTTAATAATACAATAAATATCAATATTTTTTATTTTTTTTGTTTAAATTTATTTTTCTAACTTATTTTTTCCTTTTTCATTTTTTTTATTATTTTTTATTTAAATTTTTTTTGAACTATTTTTTTTTTTTTTTTTTATTTTTTTTTTTAATTTATTTATTTATTTTTTTTCTTTAATTTAAACATTTTTCTAGCTTCATTTTTTTTGCTTTATTTTACATTTATACTTTGTGTTTAATTTTTTTTTTAATTTTTAATTTTTTTTATTTTATTTCTTTGAAACTTTTTGTTTTACCAAAAAATTTATTCTTTTAATGTTTATAACGTAAAAAATTTGCATATTTACGTACCCTAAAGCAGTAAATCAAACTACCCTCCTCACCCCTTCCGTGATCTATTGATTCAAGTAACATTTTTACTAAAATTGTCATGTTTTACCTACCCTAAATCAGTAAATCAAACTACACACCTCACCCCTTCCGTGATCTATTGATTCAAATATTTTTTAGTAAAATTGTCATGTTTTACATACCCTAAATCAGTAAATCAAACCACCATCCACTCCCCAAACCATTCGTGATTACGATCTATTGATTCAAGTATATTTTGTATAACATAACAAAATGTCATGTTTTACATACCCTAATCAGTAAATCAAACCAGCCATGCCACACTGCCCACCTTATCCGTGATCTATTGATTCAAGTCATATTTTTTAGTAAAATTGTAATGTTTTACAAACCCTAAATCAGTAAATCAAACCATCCACCCTACCCTCTCATGATCTATCGATCTAATGATCTATTGATTCAAGTCACATTTCGAGTATCATTTTTGAATAAACATAACATAAAAACAAATTCTTTATACACTGATCAACGAATATATGCTAACGTAAAAAGGTTTTCACATAATAAAGCCTAACATAACATCATCAAGGTCTAAGAATATAATTAAACAACACAACCTAACACCCTTAAACACGAATAACGTTAAGTTAACAAAGTCCCGCACTTAACAATAGTAAAGTTAACATAACATAGCAATATCAAAGTACCGCTATTCACACTTTGTCAGCATATCCTAAATACAATGTTAATTATGATTAAACATGGTGAATTTAACAAAAATTTTATCACAACATTGGCTAATTATCAATACTGATCAACGAATATACTCTAACGTAAAAAAGTTTCACATTCCTAAAGCTAACATAGCATAACATGAACTAAGAAAATAATGTACAACGACAAACTTAACACAACTTACACACGAATAAACTGTTAACATTAACAAAGTTCTACACTTAATACCAGTAAAGTAACTAACATTGCATGCAAAACGTAACCTATTCATACTTTTTTCAAGCATATCTCTAACATATTAACGTTAATCTTACATTGACACAGTAATATTTAGCAAAAATGTGTCATATCCTTGTTCGATTTTCAAGGATAAATGTAAGGCAAGGTTAACTGCCAGGGGGTTTGAAGAGGAAGGAGAGGATTTAATTACTGAAGCTCCAACTTGTTCGGGTGAGGTTTTGAGGAGGTGTTTAAGTATCATGAAAAGAGAAGGATGGAGTGTAATTCTATTGACATAAAATCTGCGTATTTACAAGGTGATGTGATAAAAAAAAGTGTATGGGATTCCTTCAAAAGAAGCGAAAAAAGTGTATCTGGAAATTGAAAAAACTAAATGGCTTGAAAGATTCAGCTGAGCTTGGTATGACAAAGTAGTTGAAGTGATTGAGGATTTAGGGGGTGTAAAGAGTATGTTGGAACCAGCTTTATTTTTATGGAAGAGGGAAGAAAGGTTAATAAGGGTTATGTGTACACATGAAGATGATTTTTTGTTTTGGTGGCTGTCAAATATTTATGGAACAAGTTATAAAAGAAAGGTTATAAATTTGTTCAGGGTTTTAAATATATAGGGGTTAACATGAGTATGAAAAAGGAGTATGGCTGGAATAAGATAAGAGATTCAGGATAAGAATTTTTATGGTGATAGGGAAATGGAAAATAAGGAACTGACTTTATATAGATCTTTGGTAGGTCAAATAAATTGGGTGAGTGGTCAGACGATACTGGATTTATGTTATGCTGTGAGCGAAAGGTGTAGGTTTTTTAAGGGAGGTAAAGTGGAAGAAATGAGGAAATTAATATAATATAATAAAAAGAGGTAAAGATATCAATATGGGTATATGGCTGAATACAATTGAAGGTAAGTTTGAAGTGGAAGTGTATACGGATGTGTCTTATGGAATGGAGGGTTGTGTCAATCCTCAGGTAGGGTATGTTGTGTCGCTGAAGGATAAAAAAAAGGAATAGAAGTCCGATTGATTGGAAGTCTAGGTGTATGAAAATGGTTGAAAGATCTCCAACTGACGCAGAAGCGATTGCGTTTATAGAAGGTGTGCTAGCAGGGATATATCTAGAAAAATGTTGGAGAGAAGTTATTGGTGGCGAAAGGTTGCAAATCAAGGTGTATACTGATAGTGAAACTCCCAGGAATGCGATTTATTCGGTGACACAAGTGTTTACGAATAGATGTTGCGTGGATCAAGTGGATGTTGGACAACGACAGTTGAGCGGGTAGATACAAAGCATTAGTTGTCGGATGTGTTTACAAAAGGAAGAGTGGATGTTAGGGGCTTAAAGATTATGTAGAAGGGAGAAAGGAGAGGGAGAGAAAGGTATAAGAATGATGGTTTTTTAGGTTTTCAGATCTGCATGGTTTGAGTTACAGTTGTTTTGATGCACGTTTTCATTGCTTGCTTGCCTGCAGCGAAGTGTTTTATGATTCTTTTGTTTATCGTTTTGCTATATGTATTTGCTTTCCTTCCAAGGATATTTCGATTAGGTGGATGGAATTTGCCCCTCAGGCCTTTTGTTTAATATATCGAGGTTTAACGGAGTGGTAAACCTTTACTTCTTTTCTTAGTGGTTCGTATATTCGGTGGTCACAGCGGGTTTACTTGCTTTGGGGTATTGAAGTTAGATGGGGGCCAACTCGAATTTATTATTTGTTTTTGGTTTTCTGGATCTTATATTTGGGGTGAATGTCAGTTTGTTTTATTGTTATAGTCATTGTGCTTAGGATAGATAAAAAAAATTTTTCAAGGACTATCGTCAAAGAGACGAACACACCATAATAGACTGGTTCTTAATTTCCAATCCTTTTTTTTCAAACTCTTTCCACTATGCATTCCTATTTTCATTAAAACCCTATAATTGTGTTCTATGTCTTAATTAAAGTATTCTGCAAGAACGATCCCTCGCCTTCGTTGAAGAAACACTTTCAGCACTTTGATGTTGCAAAATGGTCGCACTTTTTCTGGCATCTACATGGAATTATTACAGATTCGGCTGGAGGGGTACATCAGTGTGTGAAACACTAAGTACAGGCGATTTTCTCAGGCATGGATGCATCAATACATTCTATGTTCATGCCATTCAACTAAATCTCATAAGCCTTGTTTTAACTCTGTTTATTTCGAGGTATCCGTAGTAGGGAACCTGCATTCAAAAATTAAAAAAAAAAAAAAAAAGTTAAACTCCATTCCAGAAACTTAACACTATTTAAACTTCGTCAAAGAATTTTGCAAAACACGAAAAATTTTCCCCATAGAAAATGCAACATCTTTCCGACTCCTCTTCCTCATGATCTTTATAACACTTTCCTTAAAAATGTCAACTCTAACTTTTCTTCCTCTTCTTTCCCCGCCTCTCCCTTATTCATTCTAATAGCATCTCAGCTGACTTACGTTATTTTATTAAATCTGAATTCTTCGTTCAAAACTTTGCTTTTAACCCATTTTTATACTTTTCACGAACTCATTCAAGCCTAACATTTTAATTTCCTAGTTTTTTTTATTTTTTGCTCTCTCCGAGCTTATTAAGAAGGTGAAATGTCTTGACAATATTCCTCCTCATGAATTTCAAATAATGTTTCCGAGCTTACATCCTACCTTGTTAAACTATTTGCCCTGCATGTCACCTTCAATCTTTTTCCTACTGGAGCGTGCGCTAAGTCTACCGGTTTCGAAAAATGGGAACCTTATCAAACTTCTCTTACTATCATCTTACAGCTGTAAAATATTATTTAAAGTTTCCGACTCTATCGTTAACAGAATGATTGAAATGTTTTAAATCTCTATTTACCAAAGTCGCAATTTGGCTTCCCTAAGAATTCTCACGGTGACTTTCCATTTGTAATTAATGACTTGTCCCTGACCTTCGACTATATCGGTTGAACTGCTGGCGCTGAAGTCTTGATAGCCCCGTGTGCTCTTACTGTCTTTATTCTAATATCCTTAATCGTTGGGGGGAAAAATCTGACACGAATCCTTTGGATTTTAACTTTACTCTTTAGTTTCCTATTCTTTTTTTGATTTCCGTCCCGGTCGGTCAACTTTATAGTAGCGTTGTAGACGCGACCGTTCATACTTTAACTCTATTCAATCTGATTTCCTCGTGGGGGGGTCCTTGTCCTGTCCCCGTCCTATCGTCAAGTTGATAGCACTTGAATCGCACAAGTACAGCTTTCCCACAATCGTAAAGATAAAATACATCAACCATCACAAAATAATTAAAATTATTACTAAAACAAATTACAAAAGGGTAAATTATTTATTTACAAATTTTATATAATAATAATAATAATAATAATAAATAATAATAATAATAATAAAATATATAATATAATAATCAAAAATAAAAAATAATAATAATAATAATAAATAATATTACACACACGAGAGAGAGAGAGAGCGATGAGATATAAATTTGTCTGTAATTTTTCGAGAGAGGCGCGCGTGTCCGGCTCGACGACGACATTTCGCGTTTATTCTGCTCGCTTTGCGATCACCCCTGTGCACTACCCGTTCATATCTATATCGCTTTATCTATGCTCTATAGTCATATTCTCTTTGATATGAGAAACTATTCCTGTACCGATTGTTTTCTTCGAAATGACCGAAATGGTAACCTTGGCCCCTTCTACAGCCATTCATCTGAATAGCCTTAAATTATTCTGAAAAATAATTGTCAGTTCTAGATAACAAATGTTTCACAGTTATAATAAAGTGAAAATTTCTCTTAAAAGTTTAAAGAAAAATTTCAGACTAAAACATAAAAATAAATCCTTCGAAAAAACGCCAAAGATCCCATGGAGAAATTGAGAAAAAACAAGGGATAATATTAACAAATATATTATAAATTATATATTTATATATATATATAATAAATATAATATAATATATTATATAAATAATATATAGTAAGATATATAATATAGTATACATCGACAACAAATCATTAGCACTTAACTATATCCCCTTTTCAATCTGTCCAATCTCTCTTCTGTCCACCCTATGCAAACTAATAGGAAAAACTCGCACACGCAAAATACAACCACTCATACACTCTCCAGTTCCAGACTTTCAACACGGATTCAAAAATTTCGCACTCGACCATCATTGCATTAAGCAATCTCCCAAAAAATTAGCTCATAGAATTATATTAGTGGCTATTTATATAAATAAGGCTTTTGACACTGTCCCCAGACATAATCTCATTCCAAAAATTTAACATTCTCCCATACCCAACAATAACAAGAAATGGATATATAATTTCATTTCCTGTCTCACAGCCCAAGTATTTAGCAAAAACCATCTCTCAAAAACTGTAAAATTAAGAAATGGCGTCCCTCAAGGAGACATATTATTTCCCCTTCTTTTCAATATATTCACAGCTGATTTACCTATCCCATAAACACCAGAAACAAAACTAATAACTTAAGCCGACGACATACATATCCATTACCGCACAAAGTCTTTCCATATCCGTAGCCACCAATCACAAGCAATAGTATATTCAAGGTTGAACCTATATTTTAGACTCCAATAAATGACAGCCTACCCTAAAAAATTCCTCAGTTACCCTAATTACCACTGACAGACATTAATATTCCATCCACCCTCTAGTAAAACTATAATAACACCATTATACCCCACATTAAATTTCTAAAGATTCTTGGCCGCATTTGCGACACCCACTTTACATTCTCAATTATATCCTCCACACAACCAACTCTGCAAATAGGAAATTAAACATCTTACGTACACTCTCACAGATCAAATTTAATAATGAATCATCCACTTTCATCGTAGCATATAAACAATAT
>JABUQX010017190.1:0-35000 GCA_015478945.1 Trachelipus rathkii | reverse complement strand
ATCCTTCAAACTATCGCCTTATAGCTCTTACTTGTATTCAATCTAAAATCCTTGAAACCCTTCTTAACTCTTATTTCCTGGATCATCTGGAGTCTCATTCCCTTCTTTCAGATCATCAGTATAACTTTCGTCGCCCGAGGTAAACTTTTGACATATTTTCCTATCTAACTGATTTATGGTCTTCTGCCCTTAGGGACATGGGGAGTCTTGCGTGGTGGCGCTTGACATATCCAAAGCTTTTGACCATGTTTGTCACGCGTCACTGCTCTCTAAGCTCCCTTCCTTTGGGTTTCCTCCTTCTTTTTGCTTTCTCTTGTCTAGTTTTCTCTCCGATTGCTCTATATCAGCTCTCGTTGATCCAACGACCTCTTCCTCCTTTCCTGTTAATTGTGGTGTTCCGCAAGGTTCTGTTCTTTCTCCAACTTTATTCCTACTTTTCATCAACGATTTCCTCAGCTGTACTTCCAACACTGTTCACTCTTATAGCCGTTGACTTAACCCTCCACTCTTTCACTCCTTCAAATCTGCTCCTCTTTGCTTCTAGAGGTTGCCTCTGCATCTTCAGCTCCTATTCTATCCTTGTTGATTTGGGTGGGATTTCCCGGTTGGGTCACAGCAACCTTGTAAAATTCAACCCTTTTAAAACTCAACTTCTCTACATCTCCCTCTCAAAAACACCTCCCAACTTTCCTATTTCCTTCGATGGCTCTAACGTCTTTCCTGTGAACAACATAAACATTCTTGGTCTTAACATAAACAAGAAATTGTCTTGAAACCTCATATTTTCAATGATTGCTAAGGTGGCCCAAAGAAACTGGGAGTTCTGTTCAGGTTGCGGGAATTTATTTCCTCTGCACAGCATGCTCCAGTGATACTTCAGAAAGTCATGTCGCCCTTGTATGGAGTACTTTCTCTCATATTTGGGGGGGGCTCCGGCTCCACCCTTCTACTGGATAGGCTCTACCCTTCTAAAGCTAAGAGACTAAAAAACTGTCCCCTACCTTTCAAACTCTCTTGATCCTCTATCTCTGCGACGTGGACGTTTGGACGCACCCTATCTCTTTTCTATGAGTACTACAGCCGGTAGTGCTCGGGGGTTGCCGCTCGTACTCCACTCCATTGCGTCGCCCTCGCCATACAAGGGGTCCCATGCTCTCGCATGAATTTTGGGTGAGTATTGAGAACCCCAGACTTGTTCGTCGTGGGGCCTCTTTCTTTCCAGCTACTTCTGTTTCTGGGAACTCCTTGCCCTTCTTCTGTTTTTTTCCAACTATATTTAATCTTCCTCTCTTTAAAGCCCACGTCTGCGCTCCCCTGAGAGATTTTGCCTTAGGCTGGAGATTGGGTGGGGTTTTCCTGTTTTATTTCTGCCCCCTCCTTGAAAAACGCCCAGCCCGCAGCCGTTTTTAACTTTGTAAAAAAAAAAAAAAAAAAATAATATATATATACATACTAATATATATAAATATATATATATATAATATATATATATATAGTAATATATATACTATATATATATATACGATATATAATATAAAATATATATGTATGTATATATATATCATATATATATATATAATATAATATATATATACATATATTAACTATAGTATCATATATATTACATACTATATATATATATAGTAGAACCGTATATATATATATATATATCATATAATATTAATACCACTATCTAATATATTAATATATACTATAATATATATATAATATGATATTACTATAATATATATAAGTATTATAATATAGCATAATACTATATATATATACTATATATATTTATATATATATACGATATATATATACTAATATATAGTATACATATATACTGACTCGCATATACAATATATATATATTATATATATATATATATACTATATATAATATAAACACTAATAACTACTATATATATACTATTATATAATATAACGATTATACTATTAACTATACTCATATATATAATACTATATATATATAGTTTAATATATTATAGTATCATACTATATACTATAGTATATATATATATAATATATATACTATTATATTATATACGATATATATATACTAATACTACTATATATATATATATATATATATATATATATACTAGATATATATATATATATATATATAATATATTTAAAATTTATATTATATATGATACTGTATATCTATAATGCATATATATTTAAAATGGTATATATATATATATATATATTATATACTATATAATATATATAATATATATATATATATATATATATATAATATATATATATTATATATATATATATATATATATATATATATATAAATTATTTGCTGGGCAAAGTCCGAAGGCATACCAAATTCCAAATACATTGGGGAAAATTTCAGAACCTGTGCTATTTATGTTAAAGGCATGCGTGTCTCGATCCACTGCGTTTAAAAGTGTTTAAACGGAAATTGAGAAAATAGATAAAGGAAATATTTTCCAGACTCCACCAGTGAAATACATGTAAGATTGAGCATAGTGGTTAAATCTCGGGTCAGAGAGTTGGACAGTGAAAGGATGAGACAGTATTGAAAGGCGAGTCGCACGAGCCCTTCATAATGAAAGGGAGTATCCTTTTGGAGAGTTCAGAAGGTTAGTGTAAGTTGTAATAGTCATAGTATAAAGAGAGTAACACAACAGTTTAAGTGACTTAAAGAGACTGTAGAAAGTTAGTGTAATATGCACAAAAGAAAAACTGCTCAAATAGACAAATTTAGGGTCCTCAAAACCGGTGTCAAAATTAAGCATGCAAAGTCGTCAAAATGACAAGTTTTCAAATGTCAAAAAGGGAAAAAATATTCTCAACTGAGTACTTTTTCTGTGAGTAGTTATTTGTCAATCTGATGAAAACAAATTACTCTATTTGAATAGTTTTGTATGCTCAATTTTGACACCGGTTCTGAGGGCCCTTAAACTGTTCACTTTATATATATTTGACTTTCTTAAGAAACGTAAAATTATATATATATATATACTATATATATATATTAAATATATATATATATAATATATATATATATTATATATTATATATATATATAGTTATTATATATATATATATACAAATTATATATATATTATAACTTTATATATATATTTATAAATTTTATATATATATATATATTTGACTTTCTAGAAACGTAAACATATATATTATATATATATATATACAAACGGTAGATATTACACACCATTGCCACTCTAACAAATTATTATTTGTTAGGCTTAAAAATCTTCAGAATGAATAAAAATAACTTTAATGTTAATAACTTGAAAAAATAAATATTTTGAAAGATATAATATAACAAATTCTTCTAACTTATTTTTTGTCTCATATTAAATAACAAATATGGAAAATATTAAAAATAAAAAAAAATAAAAATGGACTTAGAAACTATTTTAAACACTGCAAACTTTGACAAATAATTTCATAGCATTGTTTTTCGATGTGAAGTATATTCAATGCAATGTAAAGTATATTATATGAAGTACTTTTATGAAAATTAATTCATTCGACCGCTTAGCAATATTTCCACGCGATAGGAAGTATAGTTCTTTCCAATTTTATTTAATTTAAATAATATTAAATTTCAGAAGTTTTCGTTAAAGATAAAATTTATTTAAAACATCATTCATCAGCAATTTACACAAGTTTTTACAGGAATAATATTAGGTCAAACTAAATTAATTTGCGAAATAATAATTCATGATTAGGCCAATGTAGTTATAAGAAATATTTGGATTTTGTTTGATATAAAAAAAATTCTGTATATATATATATATAATATGAGGTCTAAATATATACATATACAAAATAAAAATAAAATAAACTACTTCTTTAACTTAACCTCAATTTTAGACTATACAAAAATATATATTACAACATAATAAAATAACAAAAAACTATAAAATCAATAATATATATATATACAAAATACTATAATATACAAAATATAATAATAATATATATAGTATATAAATATATTATATATGGGGAACAGCTTTCAAAACAAATTTTGACCAATTTTAAAGTTTCTTTTTCAATTGTCTGCTCTCTTCTCGAGTTTGACCCAACCATTTCGAAATGAATGATCTCCATACAGGGGCGAAACACACCCAAATTAAGAGCAAACAATTGGGTTTGCGTTAATAAATTCTGATGTCGTTGAAGAACGCCCAACCTGTTAGGAACTTGCTTGAAAGAGAAGTAATGTGATCCTTCCAATTCAAGATCACGAGAAAAAGAAACGTCAAGAATATTTGGGACAGTCAAAGATTTGAGCTGTGTTTTCGAAAAAGATGTTAAAGTTGAGTTTAAGATTCTGTCTAGTAGACAGGATAAAGAAAATAAGTTTTTGAGAAATTGAAAACAATCATGTTCTGAATGCCCTAATTAGAAATTCGAGGAAAATCAAAGGTTAGTTGCTCTAAAGCCATCCCTCTCCCAAGCTAAAGCTAGTTGCTGCTGGATTGGAAGTCATTCAAAATTAAAGGAGTAATGAAGGGTTAAATCGTCGGAACAACAACAACAACAGCTGTAATAATTTATATTATAATAATTATAATAATTTATATTATAATAATTATAAAAATTTGTATTATAATAATTATAATAATTTATATTATAATTATAATAATTTATATTATAATAATATTTATAATAATATTGTGGGGCTGTCCCACCAATCACGTTATATAACTCCCCATGCAAATTGTGCAGAACTACATATATTTTTCTTTTAAAATATATTATAAGTGTAAAATTTTACAGTGGCAAAATATTGTAATTGATGAAAAAAATAAATTTACAAACAATGTTCTCTAGTTTACAATAACATCATTATTTTCATACAAAAATAGTATTAAAGAAATACATTTTACAAATAATAGTACAAATTGATTTATTAATATTATTATTATTATTATTAGTAGTAGTACAAGCATTAATAAATGTTGGAGTATTTATTAAAAGATTATAGCACAAAATATAAATTCGTCGAAATGGATACCGTAGTAGTTTACTGGTTCCAGGGTAAGAAATATATACAATACATTTTCGAAAAGAAAGAATATCTTGGTTTTATCGAGGGAAAATTATTGAAGAGGGTTTAAATTTTAACATCCCTTTCTGTTTTGTTGACAGAAAAACTTATAGCAAATCTTCTGCAATGTCATTTTTCTGAGCGTTAAAGTACACTGATTCCTGCACGTTCATAGTTGAGGCCAGGTTATGGAGTCGTTCAAAAAATTTGTCCCGACTCCGACCCGACTCCACCCTCTTCAAAAATTACCGACGTCCGATCTCTTTAAAATTACCGACTCCGACTCCACCCTTTTTGAAATATTCCGACTTCCGACTCCGACTCCGACTCCACAACCTCGGTAAAAATTTTATATATTGAAAAATTATATATATATATATATATTATATATATATATATATTATATAATTAATATATATATATATATATATATATTATATATATATATATTAATAAATATAAAAAATTATAAAAATATATATATATATATATATATATGAGGGGTATGTGTTACCATTGTGTAGTCTATAGTTAGTAACTATGTTGGATAAGAGGTAGATCTAAAGTACAATGTGTTCAGATGGAAAATCTTATGGCGTGTTTAGTTTGAGAAGAATTGATAAAAATGAAGAATGAAACCGTATAGAAAAGTTTGAGGTGTGAAAGAAAGGGTAAATGGAGAGAATAAAAAATTAAAGTACGTTGAGATTGGTTTGGTCCATGTGGAAAGGATGGATGATAGTCGGTGGTTAAGCGATGTATAGTGGTGAAGTGTGCTTGAATCGATCTGGTTGGGAGAGCCGAGGAAAAAGTGGATTGAGTCAGTTAAAGGAATACCTGGAGAGAGAAATGTGAGGTTTGGCAGAGGCGAGAAGAAAGGTGCATAACTTGAGGTGAATGGAGAGGTTTTGTGAGGGGTATGGGTTGTGGCCCACCTCGGCCAAGGATGACCCACACATGACGATGATGCTCGTCGCGGTTCCCGTGAAGCTTCCTAGGATGGATTTTCTGACTGGGTGACGAGTTCTCCCACTAAAAGGTTATAAGGGGTTTCGGTAAGGCTGCGGCTTTTCTTTTTTCGCCTTTCGTCATTATTCTTCTAATACTTTTCTGTTTCAAGTGCATGCTACGCACCTACCCCAGCTTGGGGAGAGAAGGTGGGTGATGATATATATATATATTATAATAATATATATATACTATAATATATATATAATATTTTAATTATTTATATATTTATATATACTATATATATATATATATATATTACCGTATATATATATTATATATATATATATATATATATATATATATATATATATATATATATATTATTTATACTATAATATATATATATATATATATTATATACCATATATGTATATATATATATATATTATATATTATATAATAATATATATAATATATAATATACTACAATATAAATAATATTAAATATAAAATAAATATAAAAATAAATATATGAATATAATATATAAACAATATAATATAATATAGATATATATATATAATATATATATATATATATATTATACCGGTATTATATATATATATATATAATATAAAAAAAAAATATAAAATAATATATAATATAATATAATATATATATGTAATATATATATTTCTTCATATATATAAGTAAAACCGTATGATATAGATGAGAATAGAAGATGAGGATATATAGAGTGATAATAAAATAATAAAGAAATAGTATAAAAAGTAAGGACCATAAGTGTAAATTATATATATATAGAGTAGTAGTATACGGTTATATACGAGAGGGTAATATAGCGAGATATGTAAGGTATATATATTACTAATTATACATACTTATTATATATTATTATTATGTATTATTTATATATCATATATATATAATAGTATATAATTATATATACTATATATATAACATATATAATATATAAAATAATAGTTGTATATTATTATTACAGTATATATATATATATAATTATTTATATATACTATATTATATATATAATATATTTAGTATATATTAATATTAATATATAATATTATAAATATATACATATATAATATTATATTTTATCATGTTAATATATACAATGTCTAATTCTACTGTATTTCCTATAATCATTTAATATAGAACTTAGTATACAATATTTATACTAAATTATATGATATATTTATCACTATATATAATAGTATATATATATACAGGGCCGTAGCCAGAAAATATTTTGCATAAATATGATATAAAATATAATACAAATAAATTAGAACATAATGTATATATACATAAATAGTAATATAATATAATATACATGATATTTTATTTATAGTCAAACATATATACTATCATATATATATATATATATATATAATATATATAATAATTTATAGTATATATATATATATTACTTTCAATTATGCAGGTTATTTCATAAATGTAAAATTTTACAAAAAAGTAATTTCTGATTAAAATAAAAATTTCACATATTCATATTACTGCTATTGATTTTGAAATCAACATTTCCAAAATGACTGATAGTTTTTTCGTCTATATCGTGAAGCTATGTGAACACCTATTAAAGCCAGTTCTGTTAGTTTTATCTCCTAGTTAGAATTTTGAAAAAAATATGTTTAAACCTTTCAGAATAGATAAATATTATTTTTGGAGTCACGGGTTTGAGTGAAGTAAATGCTGAAATCCTTAACAAGCCTAAATATGACTGCACAGATCAAATTTATTTACAAAATTAGCAAACTTTGAATATAGTTATCGATGGAATGAGTAATTTTACAAAGATTAGCAAGTATGGATCTATTGCCTACGAACTTGCTCTCTGTCTTGAAAAATCATCAAGAAAATAAATTGTATTTGCCCTATATCTTGTCATTTTACTCTGATTTTCACGTAAGGCATTCTCATTTCTTCATTAACAGGAAAAGCAAAAATTCTGTTTCCAAGCTCCAAAATTTTGAAAATGTTTCGTCGATGTTTTTCTTTGAAAAATCCTTTTTAAAACAAGTATCCCATTTCAATATGATTAAGAGCAGTTGCTGTCACTAATTATGGAAGATGAAATGAAATACATAATGGAAGAGTGAGAAACAAACAGTATTAAAGACCTAAATAAATAAATTTATAACAAATTTGCTTTTGCCATCAGACTTGAAAAAGATCTTAATTTTTTTGAAAAAGGTTTTAAATATTCCTGAGAAGTTTTTTAAAAATCCCCGAAAGGTTTTATAAACTCCAATAAAAAGTTTTCTGGTTTTAAGATCCCATACGAAATTTCCACCAACATATGTTTCGCCCAATTCGTGGAGAGTTTTGTCCATTTTGTGTTTGGGAAAATCTTTTCTATTTTTTCTCTATTAAACTAGTAAGTCGGCATTGACAATCTAAAATACATATAGTTGCATTCGAAATGTGCCATTGAAGTTTCTAATAGTGTCCTCGTACTTTACATGATTGTGAAAAAGCAAAAAACATCTCAATGTTCTCACTGGATATTTTCGATCTAACTTAAACACCTCTAAAACATTTTTCCTTCATTGCTTTTACACCATCATATCGGGGTCCAATCAGAAAGTCACCATTTATATCAAAGTTCGTAGTATTACCTCCGATAAAGATAAAGAAACAAAGAACCAGTTATAAACCACATGGGCCTATCGAGACTGTCCCAGTCAACTAAATATTTATAAATATTTATCATTAATACTAATAGAGCCCATGCAAACATACAACAACTCTCGTATTACGGCAATCCCTAAGGTCCTGTCAAAATTGTCCTAAACAAAGGTCAATATAATATATACGCCAACTACTACCAAAAGCAAAACTATAGCTAGAGGTTTCATGCTAACCACCAATACAAGCTTTAATAAGTTTATTGTGATACCGGTAGCTACAACATGCACTTTACTTTAATAACTGACTAAAAACCCTCCACTTTGGCTATGTCAGAATATACTATATGATGCTCAAACCATCCATATACATATCCTATCCTTTTTTTAATGTTGCAAGTGAGTCACACTCAACAACCTCCTGCGGAAACCATTCCAAAAATTTACAAACATAATATATTTTGGTAACAGATATTACAGAATCAAGATTACACGTCTTCCTAATTTCTTATTGTGTTCCTTAATCTCCTGTCGCATTGGTTCTACAATAAGAATTTTTATTTGGTCTCGTATTATCTAATTGCATATAAAGTATTTTATAGACCTATGACTCACTCGTTCCACACATCGAAAACAAATCGCCCTTTTCTAAAAGAGAAAAATTCTCACAACTCTTACAGGCCTTCCTCATAGCCTGACCCGCCAAACGCCAAGAAAATCATCTATGTTGCACTACGACACACTCTCTCCAGCATACCCATGTTTTTTCTTAAATAATTGGCCAAAACTTATGTGCAATACCCTAATACTGACCTAAAATAGCTATTATACAGCTGCTTATAACTTTCTTACTTTCGCAAACCATATTTCGATTTATTATACCCAGCATCTTATAGCTTTATTCCTTGCTTTCCAAGCACTGATAGCTACTTTCAGATTGCTGCTTATGCTGACATCTAAATCTTTTCTTTTTTTGGTTCACAGACTCAAGTCCAATCCCCCATTCATATCGTAGTTAAATTTTTTTATTTAGAGTGGAGATAAAATGTGAAGAAACTTTACACTTTTTACTATTAAAATTCAAAAGCCACTTTATACTGTCGATAACCTACAGAAGTATTTCATTCAAGATTATTATTGAATATTTGTATTATATCCATATTATTCTTACTTACTTAAGGTTAACCACTCTTTGGTATCAATCTGCATAACTTAAAAACTTACATTTTACATACAAATCTAAATTTATTATAATATATATACTATATATATATAATATATATATAATTATATTATATATAATATATATTAATATATATATATATATTAATATATATATCAATATATATATTATTAATTATAATTATATTCATATATATATATATATAAATATATTAAATATATAATATATATATATATATATTTATATATATATATATATATATATATATATATAATTTATATATATATATATATTAATATATTATATATATATAATATAAGTAGGGTTATATATATATATGTTAATATTACTGTAAAATATTATAATATTTTAAATTTATCAATTAATTTAATTAATTATTATTTAATTATAATATATATATCATATATTATTAATACTATATAGTTAAATATATATATATATATATATAGTATATATATATATATATAATATTAATACTATATATACTTTATATATATTATATATATATATATATTTTATTATAATATATATTATATATATATATATATATATATTATAATATAATATCAACTTATATTATATATATATATATATAAAAATAGATATATAAATATAATATATATATATATATATTATATATATATATACTATATTTATTATAATAATAGTATATATATATTACTTACTATTTAATATATATTATATATATATATATAGTATATATATATTATATATATATACATAATATAATATATTATATATTAATATATTATATATATATATATATATTATACAATATACTATATATAATATAATAGTATATATATATATATATAATATACTATAATATAGATAATAAAAAATATATATATTTGAACAACAGCCTCATAAACTAAGAATCTTCTGAATAAGGTTTATATAAAAGGTTTTACTTCTTAAAAAATGACCAAAAGTTTGCTTGAGTAATGAAAACGATTAAATTTTTATATATTATTTAAAAATAAATTATATTTAAGAGAATTAAGCCATCCAAAAATTTTGATAATTTTAAATAACTTTCGGGGTCTTGAAACCCCTGACCCCGCTACGGGCCTGATAGTATATACTATAATATCTAATAATAAATTATATATTATATAATTATATATATATATAATATTAATATATTAATATATATATATATAATATATTTAATTTATTTTTAAATAACATACAAATAGTGTTATTGATATATTTTAAATTTATATATTAAATAATATGGATAATATTTTATAGATTTATTTTTATTATCAGTCAGATATATAATATATATATATTAAATATATATATATAATATATAAATATATATATTATATATATATATATATATATAGTATATTAATATATTAAAGATACATTACTTAGTTACATGAACTTACATCCAGTGTCATTACTCATTGAATGAATTATTTCCTAAAAATAAATAAGCACAGCCTAGGTTCTCCATTTTTCCTCTTAGGTCTGATTTTATATAATGCTAAGAGCAGAAAATAAGCAATTTCCAACGCTATAATTGTGTTGGAGTAGAGCTATTTAAAGTAACAGCAATTGACAACTTCTTACTGGTACAATGTTCTGGATACTTTTCGATGGCCTCTTCAATCTAAGTGACTCGATAGTTATATCAATTTTTTACAACTTCTGTTCAGGCAGCAAAGAAATTGCTTAAAGTTATGGAATATTGTGTACGAAGGTATATCGAGAGGAAACCTTGACCTCTTTTTCTTGAAACAGTCGACTTTTTCGACTACTCTTCAATTATACTAGAAAAGTTCTTCTAATTACTCATCTCTGATTCTTTACTGAAAATTTAGCTTACTTGAGAAAGTAGTAATGGAGATAGTTGTAGTTTCATCACTTACAATGTGTTTTTAAATGTATTCTTTTCTTCTTGAACTGCTTGCAACCTTTTAATACAAATGCTCACGTTGCAAAGTGCAGATTTTTAGCTTTTTCGTTGTTGATCTTCAGTTAAGCTTACCTCTGTAAGATTAGGAGCAATATAAACAACAGTTAAGTAGTAAAATCACTGTCAAAGTGAAGAAATTTCTTCTTCGTACCATTGCGAGTCTTTTATTTTCATTCAGGACATCTTAAATACAGATTGTATGAGTTTTGAAAGGGTTGAACTTATTTAGACTACAATCCAAAATCTGAACAATAATGTGGCAGTTAAAAAACTCGAAGTTTGCGATTGCATTTTTGTGGATGTCGAAGGTCGCAAGCAAGTCGAAAGTCAATAAACTTGCATAAGTGATTGAAGTCATTCACACAAATTTTTAACTTTGTCAGTTCAAAATCTCTGGGACTCAACTGTAGACTATTTTGAAAGTTTCCTGACTCGATCTCTATTGAAAATTACTCGACCGACTCCGGACTCCATCTTCCGACTCCACCCTTATTCAACCTCCACCAAACTCCACTCCGACTCGACTCCAACTCTGCATTTCAAAATTACCTCGACTCCCCGGACTCTTGCGACTTCACGACTCGACTCCGCACAACCCTGCGTTGAAGCAATCGGCAGGGATATTAATTGCAGGCATTGAAAAGTCATGGCTTTAAAAGAATATGGCCCCTCCCTACTTATCTTGAATATCTGAAAAAACCGAAATAATCGGGCTTAATCGTTGTGATTTTATTCGTTAAGATACGCACTCCGACACAGTTTATGGAGTTTTCAATGATCACATGGATCAATTTAGGTTATCAGTTGAACTAGCGCAGAAGCAATTGGGCTTCTTGGTCTGTTTCATTTTGAAGTAAATGTTGACGAAACTCAGATGTTCCTTTTTCATTCAGAAAAAATAGCAAAGAGAGTCCTAGTTTTTTATTATTCGAAATTATCATATTTGACTGATATTATTACCTTTAATATAAGGGTAAGTGGAAATATAGGGTTAACTATGGGAAATTATATTGGAAGTTAGTATTATTGTGAGTGTATGTTAGGCGAAGACTATATCCTGTCATTCTTGGTCAAAAGAGGAGCGATTTGTGACTGAAAGGACTGATCTGGTAAACGAAACAAGGGCCGATTTTAGGAGTGTGTGGGGATGTGTGAATTCAAATCTTTACATTAGAAACAAATGATTGAGAAATAGGGAGAAGAAGATTAAATTGTATTTAGGTTTTATGGATTTGCAACAGGCGTATAATAGGATTAATAGGGAAGCTCTATAGCAGGTGTTTATTATTATTATTATTATTAATTACTTTTATTCATTATTATTATTATTATTATTTATTATAAATTAATTATTATTATTTATTATTATTATTATTATTATTATTAAAATTATTACATATCAAAATTTTAAAATTTTACTTTTCAATCCTTGCATTTAAATTTGATAGTTAATTTTTAGGTAATTAGTTATTTTAATATTAAGTTTTAATAATTTAAGCAAGATTCTCTAATTTTCAAACCATACCAGGTATGGTGGGTAAAAACTAAATCAAACTATCAGCTATACAGAATGAGCTTAGTTATGATGCTTACCCTAGTTTAGAAATGAAGTTCCTCTAAATAGATATTTTCCATATCCAAAATGTGCAGGCCTTTTCTTTAGGATTTTGCCTGTAGAATGTTCATGAGCTCTCTCTTTAGTTTAGCCCTAACTAGGTATGGTGGCCTAGGCAAATGTTTCTCATATGAAATATAATAAAAAAAGTTATTGTTTTTTTAATATATAAATACACATTTATTTAAAAATTCGTTTTGAAATTTTGCTTTTTGAAAATTTGCTTTGAAAATTTTTATTTTTGTTATTAAAGAATAATACATTAATATTTTTAATACAATTTGTTATAAAGTATTAAGTTTGATTCTTAGTTATTATATTATTTTTATTATTATAGTTATTATAGTATTTGTTTATATGCCAGTTGTGGCAGAACCAGAAACATAGTTCTGGCTCCAAAGATATGTATTTAAGGTCTGAGCCTTTGCCCTTATTGCCAATCTGTTGCAATAGCTCCTGGACGTTCTGCCTAGTCGTCAAAAATCATAACAATAGACCTTTGACGTCATGGCAAATTTTCGTCAAGTTACATAGGGTGCATTTTCCAAATAAAGGCTCATGGTGTATTTTAATTTTTTAAATTTAAAATTTTTCGATTATTTAATAACAGTTTTCACATACTAAATAAAAAAAAAATACAAATTTCATATTTTTAATTAATTATATAAATAAAAAAAAAAAAAAAAAAAAAATATATATATATATATATATATATATATATATATATATATATATATATATATATATATATATATATATATATATATATATATATAATATATATATATTACTATATATAACTATTCAAGTATATATCTTTTTAGATATCTATATATATATATAAGTGAAATATTATAACAATAAAAAAGGATACAAATAAAATAATAAAGATAATATTAATTGTGATAAGGTACGTAATATATATATTATACAATGTATATTTTTTAACACTGGAAGGAGAATAAAAATTAAATTCTAAAAGAATTTTAATTTTGCATGACGTATGAAAGTAAAATTTAATAACAATCTTTATCATTACATGTTTTTTTCAATATTAATATATAAAAATATAATATAAATGTAATATAAACACTATATATATATCTATTAGATGGTACCTAACTATATAACTCGCAAATATTACAGTATATACAGTATATACAGTATATATATATATACGTATATAAAAAAAAAAAAATAATAAACAAAAAAAAAAAATAAAAAAAAAAAAAAATAAAAAAAAAAAAAAAAAAAAAAAAAAAAAAAAAGATAAAATAAAAAACAACTATTATACTATAACTACACAAACAACCCTACCAACCCAACACAACCATCAACCGATCAACAACCACCTAAAACACCACCAACAAACCACAACAACACAACAACAAGACCAACAACCAACCACCCACACCCAACTCACAACACCACAACAACCCAGACAATCACAACAACAACCCCCGTACACACAACAACAACACACGATACAAAAAAAACCCAAACAACCCCTCAAACACTCAACACGAAAAACACACCACAAACCCGAACGGCAAAAAACAGAAGCCACCACAACAAAAAACCAACACAAACACCCGCACAACTAAACCCCCAAAACCACCCAACAAAATACAACAACCCACACATAAAACTCCCCCACACCCACAAAAACCACCCAAACACAAACAAACCAACCAACACATACACAAACCCCGACCAACTACACCCAACAACCCAACCCACACACAAACACCCAAAAACACACATCAAAAAAAAACAAAACCAATAATCCCCATACTCAGCGCAGCAACAACGCCACAATCGACCCCACAACCACACAACTACACCCCCTCACAAACACCCCCAACCAACAAACACACCAGCAACAAAAAAAAGCCACAAAACCACCCAAACCAAACCCACACACACCTACATCAATCACACACATCGAGGCCAGTCTCGTACACGTCTACAGAACAAAAAAACGACACAGCACAATACCCCATTTCGATTTATGTAGCTTATGAACCGAAAACACAAACCAACACACACACGATATACCTACAAGACTTGCACTGATCTATGAGCACCAACTATAATAATCATACTAATTCCTACGCCTAGATCAGACTGCTTTCTTTCCTAACAACAAATATTATCACAAGCTACACTCTAATGTACCAACAATTAACTAACATATACATATCATCAAATTAGTGCGTGGGGTTTACGAAAGGAAACTGTTTCTGCGTAGATTTTCATGAAATTCGGGGGTTATCAATTTTTATCAGTAATATGATATCTGATATGCGTCGGGTTATAATTTCTTGGTTAGGTTTTTTAATTTTTACAGAAACAGTTTCTCCTAAATTAGTATTTTCTACTTCTTGTACTATTCCCATACTGTAAAAGTATGGTTTGCAGAATTTTTCCTTAATTGCATCAATATCTCCAGCTCCCAGTTAAGTGTGTTGTTTTTGTTTATATTTTACCTTGCTGATTAGTGGCAAGATATTGTAAATTTGATAAAAATTCACTGTAGTACAAATCATTCAAATTAGATTATACTTTTCGGTATTCAGAAGGAGACCAATCAGGATCATCTGAATGACCTGCACCATCATGAAATAAATGAGAAGAAACAACCATGGCTGGAACTTCATACCCCTTCAACAATATCTCTGGAGTTATTGCAAATGGGGTATTTAGATCCACCTCAGGGCTTCTTAATATTGACTTGAATGCTACTGGCCTTTAATTTATTATATATTAGCTTCCTTTACTAATAATGAAAACTCATCATGCTCTAATATATTGTTTCCCATAGCACTATATATTATATTTTTCACTTGTTTGACTAAAGTTTCAACTAAACCTCCTAGAAAACTAGCTTTACCAGGGTAGGGGGAAAACTCTAAAACTTTTATCATGTGGAGTGTTAAATAATTTTTAACATCTACATCATTAATAAAATTTTTAATCATTTGTACTGAGCTTATTATGCTACTGCCCTGGTCACTAACTATAAGTTGTGTTAATCCAAAGTCAAACACGTGAAATTGAAAAGCAGAAATAAAGCACTTATTATCTACATTTTTACATAGAATAAGGTTTACAGCTCTGGTATATGTGCAAGTTATAATTCATATATAAACCTTCTCTACCACATTATTTATTTTTATATTAAAGGGTCCAATGTGGTCAAGAAATATTTCTCTAAAGGGGATTTGAGATGGATTTCTCCTATAATCGTTTTTTAATAGTACTCATATTCGTATAGTTTAAGTTTCATGCACGTTTTTAGATGTTTTTCGATTTAACTACTGAGTATTTTTTTTTACAGAGATAAACACCATCACTCACGGGCAGAGCCCTAATCAAGGAGGAGGTGTACTCACTTAACGTCCAAGCAGGAAGAAGCCAAGCCCAAGGAGAGAATAGCTCACATTCTCCCACTCGACCAGTTGCGAACCTGGGACCCTCGCTTTGTTGGGCGAGTGCTCTAACACTGAGCTATCGGGGGCTTTATTTATATAAATAAATAATAATAAAAAATACATATATATATATATATATATATATATATATATATATATATATATATATATATATATATATATATATATATATATATATATATATATAATATATATATAATATATATACATATATAATATATATAATATATATATAAATTAAATGCATAAATACACACGCACATACGCATACATACACTCATATACATACTATTATTATCATCATTAATATTATTATTAAATTTCTAAACACTATATTTCACTATTAATCACCAGTAATTACTATATTTTAATATTAATATTGATATTATGCTGCACTGCACTATGTTTTAATATTAATATTGTTATGCTCTAAACAATATTTCACTATATATTAATGTTATTTACACTATTCACTATATTAAAATTTTCTAAACATTAGCATTATTAACATTATCACCACAATCAATGTTATTACTATTAGTATGCTTGTTATATATATTTCACTATACATTAATATTATTTACCACTATTCACCATATTAAAAAGGAATATAAAACTCCTTTCTTAGTATAGCCAGGAGTTTATATACACCTGCATGTTTCATTTTTATATGGTAATTCCTTTATTATTAAACAGGTTAAGAAAATATAGTTATGCAACAAAATGGACAGATTCATTAGAACTCTATTATCTATATTGTGAAAAACCTTAGCTGTTCCTCTTTAATGATGCAAGCGATGATGAAGAAAAAAGATTAAATGAGATAACCAAATTAGTTTCTTTATTCTTTTTTGGATTTTTTCACCTTTTGATTGAAATGTTTCTTGTTATATTGCCTAAAAAATGACATTACAAACTTTCCTGATTATGACATATTGAATCTGGTAACAATTGGAAAACAAGTTAGGGGTTTCTCATGTACTCTTAAGCTTTAAAATTATGAATAAATTTTCTTACATAATGTGAAACCTTGCACAGTTTATCCAAAGAAGAAAACCTATCTAATTTAAATAAAGGTACAAAGATGAAAAGGTTTGAATATTAAAATATAAAATCTATTATTAATTATTATAAAATCAATCTGGAAGAATGAATATAACACGATTCATTTATTATTATTTAATATAGGGCCTAGCTAAAAAAAACTGGATTTTTTAATAAAACTTTTATGAAAAGCACAGCGCGTAACGTAAACACTAGGATTCTGAGATCCTTCGCAATGGTGAAAAGTAATAATTTATTTTCATAAGTTCAAATTAAAATTTAGAATTGATTATTTATAATGGTCCCTTTCCTCGCAATCTTACTTAACTTTTCTACAATGAGTCAGTATTTAAATGTAATTCATTTATTTTTAAAGGATGAAAAAAGGCATTAGTCAAATTATCAAGCATTTCTTTTTACTAGACACTGACTCCAAATTTACAGCAAATAGCTCTAGAACTGGAATAGACCCTGTTGTTATTTATTATTTGAAATTATTTTATTTTTTGACACAAAAAATGCAACTCACTATTAGTAGTTTTTTGTATAATACAAGAACATTACCATAAATGCCCTTTACTAGATCAGTGAATGCGTATAATATTATATTGAGTTAAGCATAGTCCCAATATTATCTTTTTAGTTCGAGTTTTTAATTTTATTGATACTGTGAGACCTTGTTATGTTCTTTTAGTAAAGAAAATCAGGATAACCTAGTACTACCATCCGCACTAATTAAGTTTCATGTGAAAAATAACTTTCTTATGCTCTCTACAGGAAGACCCAATATTTAGTTGGTCAAATATACCATTTATGGTAGATAAAATAGATCTAAAAGTGTTTGCTTTGGGATCCATTCATTATTTTTATATTATAAGGTATCATTATGAGTGTCCCATACCATCCCTAATAGCTAATATGATTATTTATTAGGCTCATCGACATTACTGTTATTGTCTAACTCACTATAATTTAACTTTTTAATCTCTGGTGAATTACATGAAATTGTAAATTAAACCCATAATTGCTAAATATAGTATGACATTTGTGATTAACTAGAATGATATAACTTTCAATCTCAGATGTATAACCTATGTTATCCATATAGGAGAGGTTATACAAAGATTTTCTAAGTTCAAACTCAAACTCATCATATGTGTCAACATGCAAATTAGTATTATATAAAGTGCTACCATGAGAATGGAAGGGCTACATCTAATACCAAAGGGGAGTCACATTAATTTAAAAGAAACGACACTAAAGTCATTCTTTTATGTTTTTAACCAAAAAAAGTGGAATTTTTCTGTATCCTCCCAAGAATTTAATCTGGTGAAATGCTTTCTCCAGATCAAATATAAGAAGATATTTATTAAACCTAAAGTAGTGTCAATGCGATATCCAATCTATTATTTAAATTAGGTCCTGGCAGGCTAACATTAGTATATATAAGAAGTTAGTTGGTATGTTTTTAGACATTGTTAGGTGTACATCACAATTATGCATTTTGTCGTTTCTACGTGATCTCTAAATACTGCATTATGAGCTAAAAATGAAACTTTATCATTATTTTTTTTACTGTATTTATTTCAACAGGTTGAATGAAACCTTGATTAAGTTGTTCAATTATGACGTTATTATAAGCTTCTAATTTCAGAGGCTCCTTTTTGTATCTTTTTAGTATTGACTTCAGTACAGAATTAGTCAAATTAGAATTATTTGGCAAAAATGTTTTAATTTATTATTCCATAAACAAGGGATAATCAATCGACCTGTATCCATATCTACATGTGTATTTGTAATCAAGTGTTTTATAAGTTCCACATCTAGTTCTGAGAATTTCTTAGGACATTCAAAATTATCATAATTTAATAAATCTTTAAAATTTTTATCTACTAAATCATCCAATTCTATGCTAGTATTATTATTTTGGGCTAGAGATGAAATAGAGTAATCCATTTCTAGTCATTCAATCTTATTTTCTATTTTGACATTTTTTCCGTGTAAGTTGGCCTGCTCTGTAAATTTCTTTACATACTTCAAATATGGCAAATTTTCTATTAATTGATTTAAGTCCCCAGCTAATAAGATTCCTAAAGAAGTGTGATATAACAGTGAACTGTTATTAGTTAACTCAAATGAACATGCCTTTATTGGTAAAATATGAGCTCTATTTACACCTGACAGTATATGAATTTCCTTATTTTTATTTCTTAGGTGCTTATCAGTTAAAGGTATTTTGTGTTCATCAAATGCTTTTACAATTTGAGGGGGAGGTATATTCACTCTAGTTTGTATTGCAGGGACAACAGCTGCTACAATACTGTTTGTTTTATTGTTTATTTTCACATCAATTTCTATAATAGAAGTTTGATAATATTTACTTTCATTGAAACCATTTATATTAAGCATTATTTCAGATCGGACAACTTTATATTTAATTTTTTGTGCCACTGTTTTTGATACAAAATTTATTTCAGACCCAGAGTCGTATAAAACCCGCAAATCTGGGTTATTATTGTTTTTATTTATACAAGTTGTGGTGAAAGTGGGAAGTGTTATATTTTGAGCATTTGATACGTTCATTGAGACAAGTTGTAAGCAATTAGCTATACTTGTTCTGAAGAAGGGTTTTCTACAGGAGTAAAAACATTTAGTTCAACAACATTGGTTGATGTTCCTGTTTGTGCAGTATTTTTATTTTTTTTGGTTTTTTGTGGTGGGTTAGTCATTTTGTTTTCTAATACAAATCATGCCCATTACAATTTCTACATTTAACATTAAATTTGAACTTACAGTTTTCAATTTTATGATTTAAATATCCACATCTAGTACAACCTCCCAATTCTTTAATTTTTTGTAATTTGGATCAGGTGTTCTGAATTTTGGGCAAGCTAGCAATTATGGTCCATGCAAATCTGCTGTTGCAATGTTTGACAATAGAACAACCAACGCCTTTTAGTGTTCAAGTATTGATTTTTTGTTTTTGATCCACATCTATAAGTTAAGTAGCTTAAAAAACTACTGTTCTCTTTCTCGCTTGTGATGGGGTCTTTAGTAGTGTATGTGTTCCCATTTGGCGCTCTGCCGTTTGTGTTTGTGCTTCACTAACCCACCCTTGTTTATCCTATTATAGATTTCAAATGCATTATTTAAATTTCATTCCCATAGTTCCGATAATTATTATTTGTAATTGTTTATGTATTGGGTTTTGATATTGTTCAGGCAAACTATTCCCCAAAAATTATTGGCAAATCACTTTGCTATTTATTTTTAAACTATCTACTTTGGTTTGTCGTGATCAAACTGGCATCACTGCACTCCAATGTAACATCCGTCATTAGTTAATTTTAATTTTAAGCAGTTTTTCTTATTGCTGAAAACTGTTGTAAGGATTTATTACTAAAGGCACTTTTTAGCAAAATTTTCTTTGCCATGTCATAATCCATATATGCCGAGTAGGCTTTTTGGGATACCACATAATTTTAGTGGACCCGTTTGAGTTGTGTCATTAAACAAGAATGCTAGGCAAATTTATTGTATTTTATACCTAACCATATTTCTTTTTCAAAGTGTTCCATGTACTTATCGACCTATTCTTCAGGCTGTTCCATTCAAAATTCAGAGAAGCTGACCAGTTCGCGGTCCTTTTAAACCCGAAAAAACCAGTTTCGATATTCGAGAATTATTGAAGAAATATTCCTGCATAGGTTTATTTATTTTTCAAGGGTCTTAATGGAATAATTGCCAAAGGCATAATACTCATTTTTTCACAAATTTTATCTGCGCATTTGCAAATGTGAATTCTTCACAGTCAGCGTAAGCAGTTATTACTTTATTGTCCAACTCTGTACCTTTTTTTAATTTTGATTTTAAATTTAAGATGAGACCCTTTAACTCATTATTTGTATATAAATCTATACCAGCTGTTATCTTATTTATCAATTTTGTATCAATGGCCCGTTTTGTCCCTGTTTGTTTAAAACTATAGATAAAACTTGTTGAAAATACTCCTGAGGTTGTGTTGCCCCATCACCAATCTATTTCTTCAAATTATTTTTGATTCATGTTAGGATCTACAGTAATCCATATTTAAATGTAAACCTATCTAAATGTTTTTATAATCTCACCTATTGCAATTTTCTATATTTTAAAAATTAAATTTTTTCTCTCTCACTAAACACATTCACTAGGCCTATGTGGCTTCAACCTATCTCTATTTTTATATGCTTAAATGTAATAATATTCAATTAACTATGAAAATATAAATTACATAAACTTTATATAACTATATATATACTATATATAGTATATAATATATAAATATATACCTATATATATATACTATATATAATAATATATATATATACCAATATATAGTGGTACAGTGGAGGTACATAAATAATTATTTTCCATATATTATATAAATATATACTATATTTTTCTATATACTACCCTATATATATATATTAAATATATACTATACTATATACTTATATATTTATATATATATATATATATACGTATATATATATATTATATTTGTCTCGATAGGCCGAAATGTGGCTTACACCTTTTATTCTTAATATTCCAAATATTTGTAATATTTTTAATAAAAGATACTACTCCACACCTCCACCTACTCACGCTCATACTGCTCTCCTCTTGTGCCTATCATTTTGCTATACAGGCTTTTGTGTTTCTTATAGGACCTATTTTTTTTAAAAATATATTGTAAACTTCTATAAATAGATTTTTCTCAGTCTTGATAGCCTATGTGTCTTCTAACGTATCTATTTTATTAATTTTTGTCTCGATAGCCCTATGATGTGGCTTCTAAAGGCCAAAAATTTTTAAGGCCAAACACACCAGAATGAGGAGGGAATATCAGCTTTTGAGGAAATTTAAGAGAAAGTTATCCCATCCTCGTCGCCATTCACAGTAAATTAATTAATGAGAAAAGAATAAAAGAGGGATCTCTCAAAGATAGTTGATTTTAAATTTTTACTAAAAAAAACTTTACAACTATTTACATGATATTATATATATGAGTAATTTACGTTAATCAAATAAGAAATTATGATATATAAAGGTAAATGGGGAAAGGTCCTCTTTATAGTACCTGATGTTCTTTCCTCTTCTGTGGAACAAACATTACCATTAAGACATTAACTATCCTTGAACTTGGAACAAGTCCTCATCTGCAAACATGGGACTTTATAAGCTTCTATTCTATTTATTATTATTATTATTATTATTATTATTATTATTATTATTATTATTATTATTATTATTATTATTATTATTATTATTATTATTATTATTATTATTTTTAAAATTAGTACATATCAAAATTTTAAAATTTGACTTTTCAATCCTTGAATTTAAATTTGATAGTTAATTTTTAGGTAATTAGTTATTTTAATATCTAAGTTAATAATTTAGGTAAGATTCTCTAATTTTCTAATCATACCAGGTATGGTGGGTAAAAACTAAATCAAACTATCAGCTATACAGAATGAGCTTAGTTATGATGCTTACCCTAGTTTAGAAATAAAGTTCCTCTAAGTAGATATTTTCCTTATCCAAAATGTGCAGGCCTTTTCTTTAGGATTTTGCCTGTAGAATGTTCATGAGCTCTCTCTTTAGTTTAGCCCTAACTAGGTATGGTGGCCTAGGCAAATGGTTATTAATGAAATATAGAAAAAAAAGTCTATTTTTTTAGTATATTATTTTATCTTTTCTTTTTTATTATGTGGCCACATGAAAATATGTTGAAATTTTTTCTTCTTCTTTATTATTATTATCATGATTTATTATTATTAGTATTATTATATTTATTATTTATATATTCATTATTATTATAGTAATATTGATTATATGTAAATTATTATTATTGTTATTTATATGCCAGTTGTGCAGAACCAGAAACATAGGTCCTGGCTCCAAATGATATGTTATATAAGGTCTGATAACCTTTGTTTGGCCCTTATCTGCCAACTGTTGCAAATAAGCTCCGGGGCGTCTGCCTGCGTCTGTCAAAAAATCATAACAAAGATCTTTGACGTCATGGCACAATTCCAGTTACTATTACGGTGCATTCCAACTAAGCTCATGGGTATTTTAATTTGTTAAATTTTAAAATTTCATTATTTAATTTCAAGTCAAAAAAACAAAAAAAAAATTAAAAATCAAATTTCATATTCTAATATGGCCAATTTGAAATTATAAGAAGAAATATATTATATATATATATATATATATATATATTATATATAATATATATCTATATATATATATATATATATATTATATATATATATATATATATATATATATATATAGTATATAATTACTATATATTATATGATAAAATAAAAAAACAAAATAATATACATCTGTATAAGGTACATAATATACATTATACAATGTATATTTTTTTACACTGGTTATGAGATTGAGTGAGGACAGTCCTCGTGTCAAGTTATGTTAGATTGTGAGCAGCTGGAACAAGTGTCTTAGGAGAGTTTAAATATTTAGGAATATGTTGGATGAAAAGGGGAACTATGCAGAGTGTAGTAGGAAAGTGGAATGCTACCAAGCGTGGCTGGCGCAATAATCCTTTTGGTGGATGTAATACCGGCACTACAGTCTTAAAAGTAACTAGCTTCTTACATGAGGATATATTGTTTCCAACGTTGTTAGTGTATAGTAGTGAGGACTATGGTCTGGAATAAGATGTATAGATCTAAACTACAATGTGTTCAGATGGACAATCTTAGGGCCCCTCGTCTCACTGTGCGAATGAATAGAAATAAATTGAGGTTCATTGAACGTATTAGAGTATTGTGTGGTGTGAAGAAAGGGGTAAATGAGAGGGAATAACATTGAAAGTACGTTGTGGTGATTTGGTCATGCGGAAAGGATGGATGATAGTCGGTTGGTTATCTTGGGGAGAAGGTGGATGACGATGATATATATATATATATAATATAATATAACCTCTATATCATATATTATATATATTATATACTATATATATATATTACTACTATATAATATATATATATATTATATATATTATTACCTACCTCAGATAAGCTATTATATATAATATATTATATAATATATATTATATATCACTATATAATATATAGAATATAATATATAGTATATATATATAGTATTATATATATATATTATATATATATATATATAGGTTATCAACACTTTGGCGTATTTTTTTTTTTAATTTAACTAATCAAAAGGAGGAAAAACTACTAAAAATTAAATTAAATTAAATTAAATCGAAAACACCGGACCTTGCATAGAGATAGTTGTTAAAAAAAGATTATAAACTTCGAATTTTAAAACACATAAACACACATGTGACACACATACACATATATATATATATATATATATATACCTATATAAGGAAAAATATATATATATATATATATATATCCCTCACCTCACTGAATCACCCTATATTTATATATATATTAGATATTATATATATTATATATGGACAGCTGTACAAGTTTTTGGTGACCGGTTTGGGTCTAAAAACAATCGCTGTGAATTTATTCTCCAATCCGATTACAAATCAGTAATTAATGCCGACATGAAATTTTAATACGTGTCGAATTAATAGACATTATTTTCGTGATAAAAATCTGTCGAATGGTTTATTATTACCTTATTTTCTAGTAATGCTATTTAACCAAGTTTTATTTTTTTCAGCACTTCAACTATTGATTAAAATTAATGTAAAATTACCATAACGGAAACTAGACATAATGATCGATATATTCAACAAATGATATTAGGGACCACTCCTGTTATCGACGACAAGGAAATCAATAAGGGACGCAAACTGCCAACAAAGAGCCAAGTAATTCTTTGGCTTCTGCAAACCTTTTATGGAATTTAACCTTTAATGATGCATTATCTTCTCTGACAACTGATAATGTTCTGAAGCATTATACGAAGCAAATATCCCTACAATAAGTGAAGAAACAACATTGGCAAAATAATCAAAGGAAGCAATGATGAAATTGAAGTTAATGACAATACAACGAGAAATGCGAAAGACCATTGATAACCAGGAATCAAAGAAAGTTCTATTGGTCAAACATTAGATTGCTTACCAATGAAAATGTTTATAAGAAAATCTTTATCGTAACTTTCGGAAGCTCAGAAACGGACATAAAACAAAAACAAAAGTAAAAAGAATCCATCGGATGCCAGCCCAGCCAGTTCTTTCATTGCAAAGCCATGATAACTGAAGGGGAAAGACCTCCGTTATTCAAGGAATTGACTTAAAGTCAATGAAAAGTTGTCGAGAAAAGGAAGAAAAGAACCTATGACGAAGATTTTCCCAAAAGAGACTATTCGGTAATGTTCAAAGGAACTGTTGAGTTTGAGCCAACCAGCAGTTCTAGTGATGAATCGGTTGGGGGGGACTGCTGGACCCAGCTCAGCCTGCTCTGAAATTGAAAGGCGACACAGAAGACAAATTAAATCTCGTGAACACATATTTGTTCTTCATGATATTCTCAAGACTCCAAATGTTGTTGCCTGGAGCGTGAGGAATAACGTTGGTAATACTAAGATGAAATCATTCGTACATATGATGGTTTCTGTCTGCGGAGGAGATGTTTCAAAGATAAATCAAAGTGCAAGTTCAGCCCATTGATATCGAGCATCAGTACTACCCCATATCAGCAAACAAATAAAGGACAAAAGAATCCGTCTCCAAAAAGGTGGTACATTGGGACGGAAAACTGAAGACTACCCTGGGGACTCCAAGACACTGCCATGATCGGTCATATCTGTTAAGTTATACGGAGTCAATGGAAACTAAAACTTCTGATGATGGTACCAACCCTTCCGAGTTTCAACCACAAAAGCTGGTGTGAAACAGGCCGGTAACTAGTGTCTCTGTTATGCAACAAAAAATTCTACTCACCTCACCACTTTGGAAAATGCGACACACAACAACTCCATAGGCATGCGTCTTTGGATACGCACAATCCTCGATAAGGTGAGCTTTAACAAGCAATTGTTTTATACATTTGTGATTATTGAAAGTTTTATATTTCAGTTCGTCAATTTCAATTTCTGAGCAAACTCTAATGGATTACAAATGAAAGGGTGTAATAGAGTAAATTTTTAAGTAAAAATGGCACTGAAATGCTAATTAGATTATAGTTATGGTCATTTAAACAAATAGTTCAAAATATTCGGTATGTCGAAAGGCATAGCACTCACCTGCAGCCACTCTCTCTGTCTATAAGAGAGTGAGTCTAGACCCGTCCCTCCTTTTGTGGTTGCATGCCGCAAAAATTCATCGCTCACCGACCACTTCACTTCCTAACACCTCATTTGGGATTCATTTAAATATAGAAGAACCGTAATCTCATCTCAAATAGCTATAATTATACCAGGTAAGTCTTAATGCTTTTACAATTACTCATTGAACAAAAAAAAAAACTTTCGTAATTTTAATTGTAAAATGGAGAAGCGAAAGTCAATTCTTTTAAAGTGAAAAATTCATTTAAAAAATGATTGCAGAGCTCAAAGAACCACTACTTGGCATTTACTTTTACCAGTTAATTAAAGAGTTTATTAACTTTTTTTAAATTTTTTTCTTTCCCCCTTTGGGGGGAGATAACCTCCCTCTCTCTCCTTTCGCCTTAGAGCACACCTGAGAAGAACACAGGAAAGCTTAGCCAAAATGCTTCCCGTGAATTCCTAGCGTTAGGTTCCACTCGAAGAGGATTACCAAGAACTTATTAACTCAGCCTGTTGTTAGTTACAAAAGGGTCCAAACCTCAGCAGTTTAGCATGAAGAATCCTGGAGCTTTGCACAAAGCAAGATGGATATTCTATTAAAAAACATACCCTCGACATTCTGCACACTATGAAAATGGTCCTATTGTCTGGAAAAGATAAATTAATAGAACAGTTTTCCCAAGTCAAGAAGTTGCAACCCAAATTAAAGAATCAAATTCAATAATAATTTCGCGAAAAGTTTCTGGAATGTTGAAATAAGATAATCAGTGAGAATCTAGCGGTTATGCAATGGTGGATTGTTATGCACTTCTCAGGACTTTACGCGCGATTTATAGCCCCAGTCATAACTGATTTTTATATTTAGTGTTGAGAACTGAAAACAGTTCTGCGATACCATTGATTCTATAAAATCGCAGAAGAGGAAAAAAGCTCTAGAAGACGATCATAGTTGATACTCAATGAATTGAATAGAACCTCCTTTTTCCATAATATTGGTTCTCTCTCTCCTCACACACTTCGTAATATCTGACCCATCGAAGACACCACGCAGGATTATGAGGCTGCCCGCTCCATCACAATTTGACACAAGTGCTGTACAACACCTAAACTAGCGAATCTGATAACCTTAGGAGACAAATTCATAATAATAGAGAAAGAACCTAACACCTTAAGAACACAATGGTGTGCAGAAGAGATGAGTTCTACGTATACTCTCTCAATTGAATACCCTGGATCATGAATGGTTTTTCAATATTGATGTGAATGCTCACTTTATGAATTTGCTCTCCAAACACCAGCGCCAATATAGAATGGTTTAAATGGAAACAAAACAAATCGTTGTATATTTTACTATTACATTTAATAGTTTTTTAAACAATTGTTCAAAATCTTCCATGATTTCCTGGGTGTAACAAAGGATGAAGAAAGGTTTCATTAAGATGTACTCCAAGTAGTAGTTAAGAAGTTCACCAAAAAATATAAAAACCGTTCCCTCACGCATATACGCGCAAACCTTTCAATTCACCATATACACCAAAAAATATAAGTGTGTCCTTGAACAGCTGATTGGCTGATGATAATATGTGATGACTCCACATTTCACAAATGAGGCTAAAACAATTTTATCCAGTAAATTAAAAGAATATTGAAAATAATAATCACAACCAAATATGACATATATATAAATGCGAAAGAAAAGATTGCATTTTTTACAAACCTATAAGTTGATATTTTAGGCTAAAAGATTGTAAATCAATTTTAATTTATGTATTTAACGTAATATTCAATTTGATTGTGCAGGATCAATTTTTATAAGTAAGTAATCAATAAAAACACAACATTTTTCCCACGTTTATATGATGCAACCAGGTTGCAAAATTTTGAACAGCGATTTTGCAGGAAGTCGGGGCAGCTGGAACAGTCTAATATATTTATAATATATTAAATATTATATATATTATAATATATATTATATATGAAAACTATAATATATAAATATAATATATATATATATATATTAAAATATAGATATATATTATATTATTTTAATATATATATATTATATATATAATATATATATACTATATAGATATTAGATATATATATATATATATATATATTATATATATATATATATATATATATAATAATATATTATATATAATATATATATATATTTATATTATATATATATATATATATATAATATATATATAATATAATATATATTATATATATATATATATATATATATATATATATATATATATATATATATATATATATAAATGAAAATTAAAGCAAACGTTGATACGCTTAAAACTATGTGGTGAACACATACAAGCGCACAAGTATAGCTAGAACTATTATAAGTAATAAAATTGTGAAGCAAGGTAGTACTGAAATAATAACAAGGGGGAAGGGGGAGGAGCATAATTGATCAAATTAAATGTTAAAAAACGGGGAAAAATATTTTAAACACTATTTCAAGCTTTCGTCTGAGATGATCACAGACATTGTTCAGGAGCCTAACTGAGTACGAACATAAAGGGAAAGTTTTCTAATTATTATGAAATTGTTGGTTGGTTGGTGTTTTTGGATTTTAGAACGGTGAAATATTTGGAGGAAAGCAAAATTGAATTCTGAATAAAATCAAGCCTACAGTCACCCGGAATTTTGTTGAAATTTTTATTGTTTTTGATATAGACAGATTCAGCTATTTTTCTTTTATATGTATGGCTTATATTTTTGATTACAGAGGTGCCCTGAATATTGATACGGTGATTATTAAGGGACCGATGTTGAGTTAGAGAGGAGTTGGCGTTATCATTAGTTAAGTTATTGGTATGTTGATAGATGCGGCGTGGTAAATTCACAGTCTCCCCTATGTAGACAGAAGGGCAGTTAGAACAAGGTATCTGATAGATGCATTCCGTTTGTGGGGAGGGAAATTTGTTTTAGAGAGAAAGTATTGTTTTGGGGGAAAATACAGAGAATGGAAAGTGGGATTTAACATTGTAGTTTAATTTATAGGGTAGGGGAGAAAAGTTTTGGAGTTTTTTTTTTTTTGTAATATGGGTATCTTGATATTAATTTTGTTTAGCTTTTTTGTACGCGGAATTAATTATAAAGGGAGGGTATTTTAAAATAGAAAAAGTAGAATATAAATATTTGGTTTCAGTGGATAGGTGAAAGGGGGAACAAATACGGAAAGCTCTTAAGTATAGGGATGAGAGAGTGGAAATTTTTATGTTTTTACTGTGAACAGAATACCAATGAATATAACCAGGGGAAGAGGATGGTTTTCGATATACGGCATAGGTGATACAGGGGGAATCTTTCCAATAGAGGATAGTGTCTAAGAAAGGTATGGATTTGTTTACAGAAAGCTCAAAAGTAAAGGATAGAGCAGGATGGATACTGTTTATTAAATCAAGAGTACCATGAAAGTTGGTATGGTGGGGTATGGTTACGAAAATGTCATCGACATATCGTAGCCATTTGCAGTTAGTGAGGAGGGGATTCGGAAATATGTGAAAATGTTCTGTTAGCTCCATGAAAATATTGGCAAGTGTGGGGGATAAATGACAATTGGTCTAAATCCTTTAACAATAAAGATATCAATCTCGAAATTATGAAGGGAATATTACTGGGCAATTGATTCATCAATAAGCACAGCAATAAATTATCTATTATTTTCTACAAAGCTTTATCAAGTCTTCAGAAAAATAAAGACATTGTCATCACCCGTAGCGATAAAGGGTGTAACATAACAATCCTAAATAAGGTTGACTACTTAACAAAATGTAATATAATTCTAAATGACCCAAACACCTATATCCCCTTAACCAAAAACCCCCAAAATCTTCATTCGATACTTTCAATAGTACTTTAAAAAGACCTGCTCATAATTTCCTGAAATACACAAAACCAACAAAGCTCATTAAACAAATCTCTCAAAATTCTACGGTCTCCCCAAAATTCATAAAGAAGATACCCCCTTCGTCCTATTATCTGAAACACCAATTCCAATACCTATAAACTCTCTTCTTGGTTGTCTAATACCCTGAAACCTCTCATAGGCACCATTTCTTTTTCCCACATCAAGAACACTCCTGACTTCATCCAACGTTCACATTCTTTCGATTTCACCACTCACCAGTTCTTAAGTTTTGATGCTAAATCGCGTTTCACATCTGTTCCCGTCCCGTATACCCTTGAACTCCTAGAAAAATATTTACCCACCAGCCAGATCACTCTATCTCATCCCTTTCCTCTTATCAAACAATTGATACTTCTTACCTTAAACCATAATTTTTTCACATTCGACAATGAATATTTCAAGCAAACCCAGGGCATGTCAATGGGATCTCCATTATCCCCACACTTGCCAATATTTTCATGGAGCTAATAGAACATTTTCTCATACTTCCGAATCTCTTCCTCACTAACTGCAAATGGCTCCGATATGTCGATGACATTTTCGTAGCCATACCCCACCATACCAACTTTCATGATATTCTTGATTTAATAAACAGTATCCATCCTGCTCTATCCTTTACTTTTGAACTTCCTGTAAACAAATCCATACCTTTTTTAGACACAGCGATCGATGTGAGCAAAAACGTCCATGCGATCGTAGCTCGCTTTTCAGGCAAGCTGGAACGTTCGCTTTCCAGCGTCGCGTAGCGACGTTGCTTGTAACTATGTAAAATAATAATAACAGAAAAAGAAAAAAAAAAAAAAAAAAAAAAAAAAAAAAAAAAAAATTAAAAGCATATATAAAATTGAAAAAAAAATTTGAATTTAAAAATTATTTTATTTAAAATAGCTTATATAAATAAATGATGAATAAAATTTGTCATTGTTTTCCTGTTAAAAATCTATAAATTAATGTGAAGAGTAACTAATTTAAACTAAAAGCCTTTTTTTTTAATATAGCTTAAATAAATTATAATTTTGATTTTCAGCATCCAGATTATCAAGCATTTAATATCATGGAATGTTTTATTCAGTGCCAGTCATCATTCTGAGTGCCTTAGTCTTCTTTAGAAATATTACAGAAATATGCAAATTTAAATAGAAAATTGATTTGCTTTGGAGGGCGTTATAATAAAATTTAGGCATTTTTTATATGTTACATAACAATCTGTTGCTTATTTCTACTATATTAACTTCACCTTTTTATTATTTAACACACACACACACACACTCTCATATATATATATATATATATTATATATATATATAATATATATATATAATATAGGTATAATATATATATATATTTGGTTTAGTAATATATAGAATATTCATTTTATTTTATTATTTATTTTATTAGATAAGTATCTACCGCTATATAATTATATATATATGTATATATATTATAGTATATTACGTATATAAATATATATATGTTATATAATATATAATATATAATAATATATATATATATATATTTAAATTATATATATATATATATATATATAGTTATATATATATATTAATAGTATATATTAAAAGATAGAATAGATATATATATATATATATATATTATATATTATATATAAAATTAAAAAAACAAAAATATAATTATATTTATCACACACCACATATATAAATAGTATTTTATATATATATATAGTATATATATATATATATATATTATATAATTATAATGATCGACAAAATTAACGCACCACAAGGTACTTGGCGATACCAAATAGAAAGGTTGAAGAACGCGAAGACACTTTTATTGCACAATGACAATAATATGGTGGATTCGTCCCCAGAACCGTAGGTTGATTGAAAATGAGGCCAAGCGAAAGCCAAATAAGGCCTCGCAGTAGGGGTTCGGAGGTTCGGCTTCTGGAAAACACAAAATGCTGGTAAGTAGTAGGTGGGGTCAGTTGAGGGTTGGACGCCCAGAGGTCAAAGCGGGCTGGGTGAAATACCTTGTAACTTTTCGGAGCGGGTCGGCTCGTTTGAATACTCTTGTCGTAATTATATTTATTTTGATTTTATTTATTTATTAGTTATTGGTCTTTCCTTTATTTTATATAATTTTATTGACTAATCCATTTATTATGTATTATTACTATTATTTGTATTATTATTTATTTGATTTTATTTATTTATATTATTAAGGATATTATAGTTATTTTATTTATTTATTTATTTTAATTATGTGATTTATTATTATTTATTAATTTGGTTTATTTTTATTGTTTAATTTTTATTTTTATTATTTTAGGTTATTATTTTTATGTTGTTAGTTTTTTATTTTATTTTTATTTTTTTATTTTTTTATTGGTTTTGGTATTTTTATTTTAAGGTAGTTTTTTTTTTTGTTTCGATTAGTTTATTTATGTAATTTATTAATTCAATTATTATTATAATTATGATATTATTATTGTTATATTATAATTACTGTGCTTGATTCATTTATTATTATTAATTATTATATTCCAGAAGTTGGAGGGGTTGATGGTCTTGATTTACTGATTTACTGATTTACATCTTTAGAGGGTATGTAAAACATGAACAATTTTAGTTAAAGATATGATCTTGATCAATAGATCAAGTTTAATAGAGTCAATAGATTAGATATGATCACTAGGTGAAGGTGGGTTGAAGGGTAGGGTTGATGGTTTGATTTACTAGATTTTTAGCTAACAACTTGTGTGCTTTAGATGTGTGTAATTGCGAAATTTTACCGTTATTATTTGTTGTGTTTGGATTGTGTGTACATGAAAAGCATTAAAATTTTGGTGAATTAAAAATTTATGTATTTTGGGTTCGTAAACGGTAATATAAGAAAGAGTAAGAAGGACATGGTCTAATATTGGAATAAATAGCTTAATAGATTTTTGACTCTGTATTTGAAAAATCTTTTGAAATTAACAGCAAAGAATAAATATAGCTATAACTGCAATATATTTAGTTTTTTGACGTGTTTTTATAAGTAGAACGAGATTTTGAAAAGAGAGAGATGTCAGTTGTCTGAGGCTGATATACGAATTGTTTACGGGGATATTCTCAGTCACCGCTCCGGCTCAAGCACCGGTGCTGGTCCTGTGTGGTTTTTTTGTTTGTTGTGTTCCACCTATTCTAGTATTAACTAGAGAGCTTCCGTTTCTCTTCCAGTCCTTCTCTCTCCTTCCTGGGCCTTCTTTTTTCTGTCCTTACGCGGCGTCTCGAGGTCTTTCTTTTCGTGTTTTGCGTTCAGTGCGGATTTTCTTGGCCTGTGGGATCCCCTGCCGGGGAAGGTGTGTTTCCCCAGAACACTGCCGTTTACGAACTTGTGTATAGGTAGGAACCCTTCATTTATTTCGAGTGGTTTGCTTATGGCGACTTGTAAACATATTGTATTTGTGAGTAGGCTAATATGGGCCTAAAACTAATTGATGTTATTGTGATAGGTGTGGTTCTCAGGTACCGCACCGCAATTACCAGTTCAGCACTGGGTGTTCAGTTGTTCTTAAACTTGCCGACATCCCTTCTGATCTGCGACTCCTTGCTCCTCGACTTTTGCCTTTGACCTGACCCGGATACTGTACTCCTTTTCGTGGTCCACTTCTTCTTATCCATCTCCCGTATCCATTTCATACGTGGGGGTCTGAGACACCCTGGTTACGAACTATATAACCATTCCTAAAGTTAGTTCGAAGACCTAACGGGTTTCGAACAGGACATGATTATATA
>JABUQX010017189.1:2500-37886 GCA_015478945.1 Trachelipus rathkii | reverse complement strand
CTTGGTTGTTAAATTCCTGCCCCTAAAATCTGTCGCCCTTGGCATCTACCCAGTTTGCCTATACCTTAAAACCGACCCTATATATATATATATTACTAGTATATATTACTATCTATACTATGCAATTTTTTTTACTTATCTGAAATAAAAATAAAAAAAATAAAAATAAAATACTGCAACAAAAGAATATTCTGGTTGAAAATTACACTGCCTAAGTTGTAATGGTGTATATAGAATAACACCAAAATAGCTCCTGGTACCTTCTATTCTGCCTATCGAAAGTATACATACATTCTAGCGTATTCCCCGTAGACCTGAGATGAGTTCATCCCCGGTATATATAATTACCATTCCTCAACATCTAGTACCGAGTATATCCCTAGGCAGCATAATTTTATCACTCGTTGTATAACTCTCTAAAACTTGAAAATCGATTGTCTTCATTGCAAGTGCTTTAAATCTAAACTTTATACTTTTTAATCGCTTCTTCACGAACCCGAGATAAATTGTTACCCTTCTCTGTCAAATGATTAAAATGAACTCTCTTCTCCTGCATTGTTCTGTTAATAAGATTGTATTCTACCCTTAAAGATTTGTACGTTACCCAACATAGCATGAATTAATGCTTTGTATTTATTAGCCGCGGGGAGAATCATGCAGATCCTTGACTAATTTATTTAAAAAGTTTAATCTTTTATTATATATATCTATATTTATTAAAACAATATTATATATACATTTTGCTGAAGCTTTTGTATACCACAACCGTTTTTTTAGGTCTACCCAGTGCCGTGCATATTACAAACCACTATCAACTCATACATTTTTGGTTGACGATGGCAGACAAATATAGTTTACTAGTGATAGTGAACTTGGTACCAACAATCAATAAAATCCGGTTCGTAAACTATAGTATTTTTCTAAGCAAATATCTCTTATCTCATATAATTGTTGTATTTTTTATAGGTGATTATCCATTATGGCATTTAGAAAATTCCTGCCATATGAGAAAAGTGGGACGGTAGCGAAGACGTACTATCTTTGTGCGGATGACGGGCACCTGACTTGGAGTGTGTCTCTAACAACTGACATATAAGGCAAAAACCTGCATCTGGGCAACTCCATATATACTCAATATACGTATGAGCGTCGTTAAAAGATAGAGCGTCTCGTAGTGCACCATCGGTAGCGGGAGTGAGGGTGAAGTAGCAATACATATTGATAAAAAGTCAATGTCTCACGCTCGTCACCCTCATGAGTCGTTATTTTGCCTTTCGTCAATAAGGTTTCAAAGCTTCATACAACAACTTTTTAACACCCCGAGTATGGACGAAAACCGGACATGAGAGTCACTCTGGAAAATAACATGAACAGCTACCTCGAAATGGTAGGTCAGAAGGGTCTCAATTCGTGGCTTCTAGTTCCACATTATCAGATATGGGAAAAAAGGGAAACGCTCTTAGTGAGATTAGCGGGTGCAATGTCTGTTCCCACACATGACTCTCTGGCGAAGTGATTCACTTGAGACGCACTCAGCCTAACAACATGGTTATCTAGCTAAAGCCCGCACGGGTCTGGTCGCTTAAATTTCTATCATCACAATGCCTAGAGGGGAACACTACAACTATAGCCGATTTCACCACCCCTTCTGTAAGCTTAAAAGGTTACCATTTGATAAGTTCAGGCTGTGTTCTTGATAGCCCTAAGTCACGAAGAGTGACATGAACTTATAACAGAACAAATGTGACAGCGAGGTTATGATATTCTACATTCCATCAAGCTTGAATTTAAGTATGCATATGTCAGCGAATTCCTAAAATGGATTAAAAATTATAACTGAACTTAAAAATTATAAAAACCACCTGGAGCTATCCTCTGAAACACTTCGCAACTATAAGGACTACACTTATCTCACCATATCACGCCCTGCAAAAGAGGGCCTCATTCGGCTCCCTCCATTATAGTTTCAGGCCCTGCTAGGTGCACTAAGAACATCCATATCATGTTCACATACCGTGACTTAAGCTAGTTGAAAGAGGAATCAAGGGTGAATTTTCCTCAACTGTATATGAATAATATACTGTGTTAATATATACTTTAGTATCACATCACCACCGGAACAGTGGCTAATAATAAATAAGTGATGCGTGTCTCAGTATTGTACTGACAAATAATAATCTCTCTCTAGGCTGTCATAAGGAGGCTGTTAAAGACCAGGAGTTTCGTTTATCAGTGTCTTTCTGTGTTGCCATAAGAGATTAGTGTAATTTCACAGGCGTCTGGTCTGACATAACTCTCAGAATCTTTGCCTTTATAGAGCATAAATATGACAACACTCTGAGTTCAAAGTCCTGTTGAAATGATTGGGTATGAATTTAATCGACGTAGGGCATTATTTGGGTAAAATAGACATATTGGTGGTTCAGCGGAGCGGAAAGGTTTTGTTTACTGGTACAATTCTGTAATCTATAACGAACAATGTTTTATACAAACTAATGAAGCATGAGACTCAAAGAATATATTAAAATTGTTTAGGCCGACTACAAACATTTAGTACTGTCTTTAGCTTGTTGTATTTTCTTAAAAAATTGTGTTGTTGATTATTGTTATCTGGCATTTGATGGGTGCCCTGCCCAATGTCTCAAAAAAAACCCGATTACGATGCTTGTTTGTACAATAAAGCGAATTCTTGTGTGCACATTTGGACGTTTTTTCGAAATGACGACAGCTATTGTAATGGCAATGTATATAGATTGTATTTTAAGTGAGACAGACCACACGGGTGAACTGATTTCACCAGGATATTCAGACAATGGAAAGTCGAATTTTCCAGACCTCAACCCCATTGAAAGGATTAGCCACCTCGAAGAGGTGATCGAGGAATTAAATAGCACATACTAGAATGGGGTTTCAGAGACACGACCGAAGTGACTTCATATGTTAGCGGTTTTGACTTAGAGGTCAAAACGAGGATCTAGCGACAGAAGATCGGTGGTTTCTCTCAAAACATGTGTGGATGTAGACCATTTGAGACCCACACGAGTTACCTCCTACCCCAAACTAGGTCGACCTGTATCTCATGCCATATGCTCGACAGTTGCAGCAGTGTGTGTATTGGAAACATTAATTTACATTGAGCTGGACATGAATGTAGGTTAAAATGTATATTTACACTAGATAAGGCGATAGAAGATTTTATTGTGTAATGATGAATATTTCTACACATGTGTAACCAGATTTGCGACCATACATTTGATCTATAGTTTTGAATGTGTCCATTGATAGTTAAGTATTTTTTTATACTTACAGGCATCTGTGTTTCGGAAATTTATATATAACATCATTTCATAAGGAGTTGTAATCACGTGATTATATCTCTTGTGACTCTATCAGTTCCAGTCCCTCGTAAATCTGTCTATTGTTCTCTATAATTCCTCTAGTATACTTCCATTGAAAAAACTCTCGATACTTTTTATCCTCATCGGATAGCGCAACAGACGCTACTCATAAGTATTTCCGTATGTTTAGATGGAGTGATGGATATATTTGTATAGGTTAATCTCTTGTCTCCAAAAGAGATTTTTTCCCCGTGTGGCGTTCGAGAAAAAATTTCATATAACCTCTACTAAGACTTCAATATATTATATATATTATAAAAAATGAGAGCGATCTCGTTTTTTGTGTTATATCACATTCGGCGTGTTTCAAGATGAAATTTGGTGGTGGCTGTTACTGCGAAGTATAGTGGGGTCTTGTGCGTATTTAATTGATCATTTATTTATTTTAAGAGGTAAGATAAATATGGGCCGGTAAATAATTTGGATTGTCTAATGGCTTCATGTTTATTTATGAACGCACATTATCCACATTATATCTGGTTGATAAAGTCCTCTCGTCTGAATTCATATCGTTCTGAGTTATTGAACTATTACTCCAACTCTAGGTCGGCGTTAGGCGCATTCACTCAGATTCGACCGTCTTTATGAAGAATATATAGGGTGAATGTTTAGGAATATTTAAGTTCCTTAAACGACTTACCTTTTTCAGGAGATCTGTTTAAATATCTTCATTCTCTATCTCTTATATTATATCATTATAAATTATCAAATATTCTAAATTATTATACAGATTTTTTGATATTATGATATTATCGATATCTCTGAAATAAGGATATATGTTAAACTTATTTTTGTAATATATTTATTACTATTAGTATTATTCATTTATATTTAATTAGCATCTCAATTAGGTTTTTGAAATACTTATATACTAGATATCTTCTACGAAGTTAATAGAATTACCTGTAGCCAATATTTTGGTTGTACTACCTCATTGACACGTTATGTAATATTTTGCGGCTTTTGCCGATGGTCTACGGAGCGACCGAATTCTAGACTATTTCTTTGCAGTTAATGGTTCTACTCATTCATCCTTTTCCTTTCACCAGCGCAGAGTTAATATATATCTGAGTGTTATTTAATTTATTAATGTTGGTTTGGTTAAACAGAGGCTCAATGTTAATCATGAGTACACTGTACATCATATTTTCTTTCAACTTGGCTATTTCTTCTTCGCGAGCGGAACCACTAAATGTCGAGATGGGCCGATCTTCATATCTCTGTCCTCGAATTTCTAACAATGTCTCGGAAAAGACGAATATAACTTTGTTACCTAGCTAACATTGTATTTAAGTTAACACTTTAACTTAAAATTATCATTGGTCTCTGTTCTGATTCTTTATCGATATGGAATTTAGTGTGTTCAAAAAAGAATGGGCTAGAGTGTCAGAGTTCCGTTTCTCTGGGTCTTCGTGGTTGGTGCAAGTGCTTGCCGTTGTTGTGTGGTTTTAATCCTAAATGTTTTTCAATGAGACTCTTCTTATATTAGCTTCACTTCGCGGAAAAAGCCAAATTCATGCAGGTAGTGACCGTTAGTTGGTTTCCAATTTGAACTTCTCTGTCTGCTTATAGGAAGGTTTGCTCTATATCCATCAAGTATATATATATATGTGAATCTGGCCATCTTATAAGAGCCTTCTATGTCACACAAAACAATACACGGCCATTAACCTCGGAATGATTCTGGTTATTGAAGAGTGACTTCTAATCAATTTTCCAGCCTCACAGTGATATAAACCCTTAATTCTCTAAATATGTTATTTTTGGGAATTAGTTTTATCGGTGCTCTTCTCAAATGTTGATCAATTTCTTCTACTTGCGTTTCCGCTCGGTTCTGCAGTAGTTTTTCGGAGGGGCCCGATTCCTTTTTTAGGTTTCACACTCATTTTGTTTAATATCCCAAAAATCTCATTTCGCTTTCTTTGGCTATTTAGTCTGTTCCTTTCAAGATCTGGTGCTATGTTTGGTTCTTAAAGAAAGGCTCTGATTTTTACTTGACTAACATTCAATCATTGTAGTAGTTGGATTCATAAACCACCCCTTGGTTTGTTTCTAGTGATGACATTTTTCTGGCTCCTCTTTCTCACGACCGTGTGTACCAAAACTTCATCCATGTACACGCATGTGTTTTTCAGGTCGATGGAGAATATCGATAGATTCTTTGAAACAAATGGGGAGGAAACGAACCCCATCGGAAAGCATCTCTTTCTTTACTAATTTTCATTAAATATTTCTTATATTAGTAGAAAGTATTTTTCTCTTCTGGAGATAATCGGGATCCGAATAGTAAGGCTTGGTTAACTCGATACGGGAAAACCATATTGCTCCCTTTTAATGCATAATACATAGCTCCTGCAGACCACGGAGTGGCAGGCACCCATATGTTTCCAATCTCTGCTCTTTTGATTTAACTTTTATGACTTATTGTACTGTTCGACTGCTGTTCCTATTACAACCCCTATGCTCTAGGAAACGGAGTGGAGTTTACGTAATTGTGTCGTCTCCACAATATTATATCGACCCCAGGGAGAGGAAAACTTATAGTCCTCCTTCAAAACACACTGTAGCTAACAATTATTAGAAGTTAATATTACGCCCGAGTTTGCAATCATAATATCAACGTATGTGGTGGGAAATACGTACGGGGATTTGTGTGATGGTTTCGTTCTTACTTGGACCCCTTCATTTCTCGATTTTAATTGTATCACATGAATTTGGAATAGTGGTATTGGCATTTTTAAAATTTGAAACACTTTTTCTTTCATCATTCACGTTCAGCAATATATTAATGGCTTGGTTTTCTCTTTTTTCCCAGTTTAGTTACCAGACTTCGTCACACTTTCACCATAAAGATTTACTCACTGTGAGCGCCGATATTGACTCTCGGTATTGTGATATCTATCTATATGTAAAAATTTCAAAGATTAATGTGGACTTATCGACGCGTTTAAGACTCTCCAGATGATGCTATCCTCACGTATTGTCTCATGTTGCTTTCTAATTTATGGATTTTGGGAGGATTTGTGTCTAGGAGAAGCTAATGGGTCAAGTATGAAAATATTCACTACATGATATAATTTTCCAATGTCATTTTCTACCTCTATTGGAAATAATACCTCTTTTAATAGAATATAAAGATACAACTATGGAGAGAAAACGATAGTCTACCAGAAGTGTTGAAAAATTATGTGGAGGAGTGTTCATATTTCCGCTGAAATAATGTAAGTGACAGGATAACATATATGGTTATGAAGGCATGGACTTGGAGATTTTCTTCGTTACCAAACAATTTAAATGAGTTAAATTAGATAAAATGGATCTTACATATCTCTGTCATATTCATAGAGTTTTTCTCTAGGATTTCATCGTCAGGAGCATAAATTTGTAATAACACATCAAAGAAAGTGCGCTGTTGTCTGCATCGCACTATGGAGATTTTCTTCATTATTTAAATTGGCTGCCAATGTTTGGACACTCAATGTAATAGCAAAATCTTTCAACATTTATTACATAGCTTTTCTCTCATTATCTATGATAACGACTCGATTAGGAAAAAGACGCGAGTAAAATTCAACATATATTTTTTTCGTACCTAGATTAAGAAATCAATGTAACATACCTTTATAATTTATAGTAATGGTTAAAATGAACTGCAATTTCTAGGATTTACAATTTTCCAAAGAGCATAAATTTATGATAATAGATATAATTACTAGTTTTAATATAATACCTATGGGTGTATCTCGATGCAGATTTGGGCATAGCATATTTGTTCATTGACATACATACCATACCCAGGCTAATTATTATTGTTCCCTTTTTTTAATATCCTGGGTTTTGTATTTTAGCGCTTCTTGTACTGGAAACATTATCACACTTGTAATAAAAGATTTATTGAACATAAGAAATTTCATTTTGCGTAAAAAAATTCCACACGGCTGACTCTCAACTACTAGCTCATATTGGTGTCCCTGGAGTGACCCAAACACCCAAGTCTGTGTTATCGCAGAAGCCCGGCTACGCACAAGTTGGCAACCATGGATTTATGATCTCTTCTTGTTCGAAAGAGGATTTACACCGCGGTTGGATTGTCCTCGCTTCAAATTCGAATGCATTTATTGATGGCATATGAAATGGGGTTAAAGGAAACCCTTCCTTGTCATTCATATCCATTGATGAATAAATGTCGTTTCATGTAGACTTTGTAGAGGAAAAATGAGGGGGAAGGGCGCTCTTAAATTCCCGCAGATTTAAATTGAAAATTAATTTTACCAATCATAGCAATGCGGTCTCTTAATTATTATTTTAAAGTTATATCGGCATTATTTGTAAGCGTTGATATTTTGCCTGGGACGGTTTAATTATTTAGGTAAAAAATATAGGGCAACTAATCAAAATATTATTCCTGTTAATTTTTAAGACGGATGATAATCTTTAAAATAAATTCTTGCAAGTGATTATTACGCAGGTTGCGAAAATTTTAAAATAAAAAAATAATAATTAATGGGTAATTTTAGTAGTTTTAGTTTTTTAGTTGAAAAGCTATATTCTATTATTTAAAATTAAACCAATAATAATTTTATATTTTTTATGGAAATAAAAAAAAATTAATTGATAATTCATTATTCCGATTGTAGTGTGGTTAATTTAAGGAGTTTAACACCCGACCTAACCCTGACCTTCACCAGCTCTGGATAATTCTCACGAATTTTTGTTTAAGACGGAACTTAAAAGGCAGCATTTAAAAATCATAGTGTCCAAGATCTATGTTCTTGAACTAGTTAAAGATTTTCAGAGTACCTCACCCTTCGGGAAAAAGCTTTCCCATAAGGATTACGGCCCATTTTAAATATTATGGGAAACCCTTCTCCGGTGGGTAAAGTTTTCGCTCACGTAAACCCAATTTGAAATTTAAGTTTATTTTTATTGGAAGTAACTATCACTATTTTATTTCTTTCATTAATTTATATTATTTTTTAAATTATTTCCCATTATTATTTTCATAAAATTTCTCCCCTCTTTCATATATATATATAATATATTATTATATAGATATATATATATATATATATATATAATAATAATAATATATATATAATATATATATATATATATGTATATATATATATATATATAATATATTATATATATATATATATATCATAATATTATTATATTATATAATTCTTATTATTATTTTTTGAGAAGAATTGCTGTTTGTTGAAAAAAAAATTTTGCAGATATTATTATTATTTTCGCTGTATATTTGTTATAATATACTTAAATCTTATAACAAACCGCTTTCATGGTGGGCAGATGGCGTGTTTTTCTTATTTTTTTGTTTTAACAATGCAGTGAAATACATTTATAAATATTTAAAATAAGTTACATTTAAGTGAGGGGCTATGGGATTACGTTAGTTAGGTTTATGTTGAGTACGTTATTCTTACATGATTTTAAAACCTTTTATATTTCTTAATATAGCTTTATTTGTATTTTACAACAGTGGTGGTTTTGAAGGCAAGCGACTGGGGCAAACTGTTTGTATTTCTTTGTTTATTGGTTTAAAAAAAAAAATTTAGGTATAAAGTGGAAAAAGAAGATAGCAAAGTATATTAACAATCCCGTTTGCTCTTGTAATATCTTGCGGCTGAATAGCCATATATATATTTATATATATAATTATATTTTAATAATATATATTATATATATATAATATATATATATATTATATTATATTATATATATATACTTATTATATAATATTGATATTATATATATTATATATATATATAATATTATATATATATATTTATATAATTATATATATATATATAATATATATTATATATATATATATATATTATATATATTATAATCATTATAATATCATAATATATTATATATATTATATTGGCCTAATTCCTTTTCCTCGGTTTTTCTTTAAATTGATTCTTTAGGTTAGGAGAAAAGGGGTCTTCGAAGTTGCAAATATTCTTCACGAAATGATTAACTCCGGTCTTAAAAGAGATTGAAAAGGCCTTGATTGGATGATTTAAGCCAAGAAAGAAGGAAAGAAGGAGAAATAAAAGGAAGACAGGGAGAGGGAGGGAAAAAAAGCACAGGGTGCGAAACAGAGGACAAAAGAGGAAGGAAGAAGGAAGAAAGAAAAGGAAAGATAGAGAAAAAAAAGAAGAATAAGAAAAATAAGAAGAAGAAAAAGGAAAAGAAGAGAAATAAAGAAGAAGAGAAGGGAATAAGAAAAAGGAGGAACGAGAAGGAAGAAGTGTACTATTCATGAGATAACGTTTATTGATCATCCAAAAATCTGATTAAAGCACATAGATGGAAAAAATGTATTTGTTATTTGATATAAAGGGTTATCTTCCCTTTTTCCTAAGTATCGGACGCACAAGTTATTCAGGAAGGTTTCTTTGGTTCTTTTGTTTTATTCATTATGTTTATTCATTTGTTTATTCATTTTGTTTATTTTTCATTTGATTTTATTCATTTGTTTTTCGTGGTGATAGTTTCTTTTATTTTTCGTTTATTTATTTGTTACTATTTCTTTTATTTTCAGTTGATGTAAGTCAGTTTGTCTTTAAAATTAATTTTGGTTTGATTTAATCAGTTTTGGTTTATTTATTTGTTTATATGGTTTGTTTATTTGTTCGTATGTTTATGGTTTGTTTTATATATCTTTATTTTTTTTATTTTTGTATTTGTTCTGCTGGGTAGTAATATTGCTTGATTTGACTGTTTTTTATTGTTTATTTGAATGATTCTCTATATTTTGTTTAAATTGTTTGTTGGTTTATAAAATTTATTGTTTTGGGGACATATTTACCATGAACATTAAATTTTTCCTTTCATTTTGTTTTATTATTGTTCATTGTGTGTGTTTTTTTTGCTATTTGTTTGTTCGTTGTTTTGTTTATTTGAATTGTCTTTTTTGGGATTGTTTAGTTTTTCTTTGGGTCTATTTTTTTGAAGTAATTATTTAAAGAAATTGTCGTTAAATTAGTTAATTTTTTATTTTGTTTTTCTTGTTTATTAAAATATACACTGTTTTTAATAAAACTTTTGGCTTATTTTGTTTGTTTTTTTTTTTCTAATTTGTTTTCATTGACTGGGGACTGCGCTTTAATTTTTTTTTACTTATTTTACACATTCATTTTTCTTGGCTGTTTTGTTTATAACTGTTTGTAAGGTTGTTTTGTGGAACCTGTTTTGTTTTTTCATATTTCTCTAATTGGGCCTAAAAAGGGTCAGGAACGTAATGAACACCTCCAGAGTTGCTTAAAAATCAAAGAAGCAAAGCCAAATTATTAAATGCGGGGACATTGTTTCGATACACAGATTTTGGAAAGTAAGATTCATTGTTGTAGATTGTGTGCATTGCTGATACGTCTGGAGTAAGAGACGTTGGGCCAGGGAAGGGGGATTAGATTTATTTTGGGAAAGGGACAGTGGGCACCAGCGGAATTTCTTTCTCAAATTAACGAAGGTTATGCCAACTGGAGGAGTTCAGAGAGGGGCATTGTCAGTTTACAAGTACAGATTGTATGGAGAGAGAGAGAGAGAGAGAGAAGAGAGGAGATGAGAGGTAGAGAGGAGAGAGAGAGATGGGAGAACGAGATGAGAGAGAGAGTTAGAATTGGAGAGCGAAAGAGTGGGTAAGATGGAAATATCTAGGGGACTTTTAAACTCGTTATCGATGCGGAGGGCTGTGTGAAGAGTTTGGGAAACAGCCAACAAATATTGTGAAGCGAACTTTAATCAAAACAGAATGAACGAACACCCATTGAATGCAAGCTCATCCTTTCCAAGAATAATTTCACGGAGGAAAAAGGATACGGCCAAGAAATACTTAAGGACGAAGAGACGAAGTGTTAAATTAGTGAGGTTTTCAAATAAGAAATGGTGTATGGAACAATCTTTCTGGTCAAGGGTATGCTGCAGGAAGAGGAAATGGGATTGGGGGCAAGTTATTCAACTATATCTTTTGGAACTAAATGGAATAAGCCATTTATGATGTGTGGAATATCGAAAGACCAAAAAATTTCAAAAATAAAAAAGAAGAAAGAGGAATGTTGTTAATATTTTGGAGTTAGATCGTCGAGGAATTTTAGGATGTTAAAGGGAGTGGAGTTAGGAGATATTAATAAGGAGGGGAAAATTTCATTTAATCCAACATATTGGGGGACAATAAGCCCGCCAAAGTCGAAAGGAGGGGATTATTTAAGAGAAGGATTCCAAAAATTAAGGACCACGAAGAAACAAGGGCCGGGGCGTTTCTTTCACAATTTAAAACAACCAAATCGTTCATTGAATTTATAAAATTTGGCTGATTATCATTCTAATTAATAAATTAATTAAATTAATTATTAATAATTAATAATTTAATTATTAAATTTTATCATAATTATAGCATTAAATATTTATATTATAATATATATAATATATATTATATATATAATATATAATATATATATTATATATTATATAATTATATATATTATATATTATATATATCATATATATATATATATATATATACATATATATAATATTATACATATATAAAAAGTATTTATTTAGATTATTTGTTTAGTATATATGGACCTAATATATATATATCATTATATAATATAGTATATATATATATTATATATATATATAGATATATATATATTATCATATATATATATATTATATTATATATTAAATTTGTAGGAAAAATACCCAAGAATCAGCATATATCCTCGCTTTCGCTTTGTTTTTGTGCTGGGTTACTTTGGTCCGGCTTTTTCGTAGCCTCGGGGCGTTTTCCTACCACATTACGCGTTTACTGTTTTTAGAACTATCAGCTCAACTAAGTAAATTTATAAACGCATGATACGGTCATGTTTATATCTTTTCAATTTTTGATATATTCTTCATTATTATTAAAATGTATAAATTATCTTTTTAATAAAATATAACATTAATTAAATCTTGTTGGGGATAAAAACACCTTTTCTTCTAATAATGTAAATTGATTTTCCAATCTTGGATTCAATTTTATTGGGATAAAGTTTTAATTAAATTTTCATCTTTCAACAAGTCTTCTTTTTAATTAAGTGGTTAGGAATTAAGAAGACAATGTAATCTTTAAACTATGATGAATCTTAACTTCGATGTTAAACTGGCGGTTATTTAAATTTACTATCTTTTTTACTATTCAATCCACTTTTTATAGGACTGATCTTTGGGATGAACAAAACAATATTTAAAGTTTTCATTCGGTTTTGGAGGGGAATTGGCTTTTAATTGACCCATCTTAGCTTAAACCAAAATCTCTGAGACAAATAACATTGAAAGGGCATTTCGTATTTAGATTAATTGTGGGCATTATAATCTAGGAATAAACTATTAGGGATTTCTAATTTTCAGATTTACAAGTTTCTAATTGAGCAAGGGGACAATCGATATTTACCTGGTAGATGATTTATTTGATCTCGTAACTTCTATAAATCTTCTTTTCGAAAAAATAACTTCCAAATTTTCAAAGGCCTGATTCATGGCCATTAAAGGTATTATTCCATTCACATTTCCATTATTCGGTTACATTGGTTGGTTTATATTTTTTAATAAATTTTTAATATATTATTATTTATTCTTGAAATTGAATATTTATTCCATTTACAATTTCTTCCTTTCTTTCCCTTTTTCATGTGGTTCAAGTGAATGGTTTAATCAACTGTCATCTACATTTCGTTATAACAGCATCAAGTATGTTCGGTTGATTTTGTTTAAATATCATATAAGGATTTCTTCTGCAAAATTCTTGATTCTGAATTTCTAGTTATGGTATTTTTGTTTAAAGCAACTTTTTAAAATTCTTGATTAAAAACAAATGAATGTAGTTAAATTTGTTTGCGGTAATTATTAAATTTTCTACAGGGACCTTCAACTAGTTTCCATTTCTTTTACTTGGTTTTGGTGAACACTAAGTTGGTATTAATTTGATTCTCTAATAACTAATTTTACTTCCATTAAAAAAACCAATTTGTAAAACAGGGGAATCGAAGTAGGGGATTAGGTTACCATTATAAACATTTAATTGTATTAAACTTTAGCTTTCTCTTTTGTTTTTTTATTTTATAGCCATATAATTTTTTCATTTCAATTTGATAGGATCCCTAACTCCTATATAAATATTCTGTTCTTTTTCTATATTTTAATAGACTTGAATTGAGTACTATTAAATTCTCATCTAATTTCATGATTATTCTTTTACATGCCATTTTGGTTTTAAAAATTTATTAATCTGAAAAAACTTATGAAATATCAATTCTTTTTACTTTTTTCCATTATATTTTTCTCTGTTCTCTAAGGGTCTTTTTCTCTTTGTTGAATTCTTGCAGGGAAATTTCTTATTGTTTTAAAAAAAATCAGATCACTTTTTTTTGGGCATTTTGATATATAGATGTTTTGTCCATATTTATTTTTTACATAAAGATCAATTTTATTTCCAAATTGCTGCAAGAATTTTCGAAGATTATCTCATAAGAGATATAATTCAGAGACATTACTAGTAGTAACATATTATTGTTTTAAATTCTAACTCAGTTTGAGAAATTGGCTTATTTCCATGGATTACATTCCCTCTAGTAAATTTCAAAAAAAAGTTTTCTTCATTTTATGTTAAATTTCATTTCAAAATAACAGATAATCCTCTTATTGGGGAGAGTCAAAATCCAGTTTATGCTTGCCCATAGATCCACTGGAATGAACCGTTTTGAAAATATTTAATAATACGTGTCAATTTGGGTAATCGACATACAATAAATATTGGAAGTGTGATAAACTTGAATTCCAAATTGTCCCAATTTTGATCCTTCGTAGTTTTATTTTCATGTTTTTATTCTAGCTCGAATAATGCTAGTAGTTCTTCACACTATTATTTAGTTCAAATTAAAGCCATTAAAATTATATTAGATTCCTTTACGATAATATTTTTTTTACAAACTCTTTATTCTCTTTTGTTTGATTTTTTAAAATTAAACTTTAAATAAGAATTTTATAAGATATATTCATTGGGGTCAAAACATTATGGCATATTGAAATAATTTTTACTTCTTTAATACTGAAAACATTTGTATTCTTTCAAGCTATAAGGATCGATTTATCATTTTTTGCATGGGTATTACTTTTTAGACGTTTTTTAAAATATTTGTTGCTTTGAAGACTACATATTTCAAAAGTTCGTTTTTTTTATTTAGGATTTTTTTATTAAAAATGGGATATTTTGAGTTTTTGTTCATTTTCAAGAATAAAATTTTGCCCATTTTCTTATAGTTCTCTTCTTATTTATGATTCAAAGAATACGATTTTTTAATTACTTTCAATACACTTTTATTTTTTATTAGAGGAGGCCACTAATTATTGTTATTTTTTCATTAATTGTTTACAATTTTTTAAATACGAAATTGCACCTTTACCTTGATCTCATTCGACGAATTCTTTTTCATTTTTGCTTTTCATAAAATTTTTGCTATCTTCAATATTTTTTTTCTGAATTTTTTTTTTTATCTCGTTCCTAATAATATTTAACTAAAAAAATAACAAACAACAATTCACCACAGATTTCGAAAAACTTATAATCCGTCCTTATTTTTGATTTTTTTGATGTTAAGTAGAACCAGATTTAATTAACATTAAACATATTAAGAAGCAAGCCTAGATTTCTAAAAAAGATTTTTAAACATTAGAATTTGAAAGTTTAAGTATGTAAAGAAATATGAGAAACTTGGTAACAAATGGTGGAAAATGTGATCTGGCAAAAACTTTAAAATTATTCTCAATCTAAAATAAGGCATAAAAATTGTTGAAAAAAAAAATGCGTCATTGTTGTAAGGGGTGGAGTCAGATTTTTCTTTAAGATCTTCCAGGTCTCTTTTTTGAAAAAACCTCATTTAAGTTAGCTAAGACTTTATTTATATTATTACCCATGTTATATATAATTGCATTTTGATATGTCACACTACTTTTTTGTTTCTGGTTCATTTGACGCTGCTGGTTATTATATTATTATTTATATTATTAGTGTGTTCTATCACTGTCATTGCCATGATATTTAATCTGGTTCTCTCATTGATTCATTTCTCCGTCTTTCTTTGAAGATTTACGTAACGCTTTAATCATTTTTCTTCTTTCTTCTTCTCTTTCTTCTTTTCTTCTCCTTCTTATTCTTCTTCTCTTCTTTTCTTCTTATTTTCTTTTTTTTTCTCCTTCTCTTCTTCTTCATACTCTCTTCTTCTCTCTTTTCTTCTTCTTCTTTTCTTCTTTCTTCCTTTTTTTCTTTCTCTTCTTTTTTTCTTCTTCTTTCTTCTTTTTTTCTTCTTTCTTTTTTCTTCTTCTTTCTTCTTCTTTCTTCTTTCTTTTTTCTTCTTCTTCCCTCTTTTTTCTTTTTTTTTTTTAATTCTTTAATTATCATTATTTTATTTTAATATATTATTACTATTATTATTATTTATTTAATATTAGTTATTATTATTATTATTTTATTATTATTATTATTATTATTATTTATTATTATTATATATTTATTATATTTATTTATTATTATTATTATTAGTATCATTAGTTATTATTACTATTTATTTTATTCTTTGTCTTTTTTGACTTGTCGTTTGTAGAATAGTTTTCGTTCTTCTAAAAGTGGACTTAAGCATCCCATAATGACAAACAATAAGATAGTGCTGTTTCACTGGGTTTTCATTTCACCTCTCCCTTTATTTTTTTTTTATGATTAAAAAAATAAAATAAAAATAAATAAAAAAACTTGCAATTTAGGTCCGGAACACAGACAATTTCCGAATTGAGGCACGAATTACTATAACACTCATCTGAGGTGACCCCAACTATAAACAAATTTATAGACACAAGAACACAGAACAACAATCCACACACAATTACACCCATTCACTCAACTACAGACCATACAGACGAAAACACCGATAACATTATTACAATCAATACTAAAACAAACCCATTTAATCCTTTCCCAACACTCATCCTACAAACCTATTCACATACGGAATTCTATTATAACAGTTCCTTGAATATTCAATTATTAATTGAGGCAAAATTTGCGGCACATTGGGAAAGGCAAATTTTATTGATTTTTTGCAATTTTTCTTTAAAGTTTTTTGATTAAATTTTTTTAGCACTGACATAAATGTGATGAATGTAAACTATCTGATAAACTTTATTTCCCAAAATTACTCTTATATGTAAACTTTAACAGTAAACCCAAAAATTATTATATCTTTTAAATTCTTCTAATTAAAAAATTTCCTTATTAAAAAAATTTTTTTCAAACAAGGGTAGTTTTTTTAAAATAAATTCCTTTCATTTACTGTTTTTCAAATAATTTCAAACCTATCAAATTTTTTATCAAAAGCAAAATATAATATCTTGGAGACACGCCGATGTAATTAAAACTTTTTGCTTATAAAAAGTATTATATTAAACTACTAGAGAAACTTTGCCGAGGAAAGCCCGAAGCGAGAGTCTACCCAGAAGCCTATTTTTTAGCTCTGAAAAAATTATTGTTGCTTTACGTTATTATATATACCTTAGCTATCCTTAAGATAATTAAAAAGAGGAGTGTAATATTAAAGAAAAAAGTTAGGAACCTACCCCGATGTCGGAACGAAAGCGAGTGGCGTACCAACGCACAGAAAAGCAAACATTTTTAAAAAAATTATATAATTATATTTAATATATTATAAATATATTATATATATAATAATATATATATATTATATAAGTAATTTTTATATATTATTATATATATACATATTATATATATTATATAAAAAAGATATATTTAAAATCTATATACTGATTTTTTAATATATAAAAATGTGGTATTTATATATATATATATATATATAATATATATATTATAATTATATATATATATATATTATATATATAATATATATTATATAATATTATATATATATATTATTATATTATATATATATATATAATATATATATATAAAGCTGGGTTGAATTTTGGGTATGGGGAAAACCAAACTGGATCAATTGGTGCTTTTCCCTTTGGGGCGCTTTTGTTTCCCTGGTAGGCTTGGGGGACAAAAAAAGTTCATTTTTGGGCATTTACCTTCAATGTTCTAGGGGGCCCAACTTTAGTTTTTTTTAAAAAGGGGGTTTTGGAACATCGTTTTTATTTACTATTTTTTAATAAGTTGATAACTTTTCCACTTCTAGTGATTTCTTTTCAAAATTTGGGTTCTTAATATATTGAGAGCTATGCTTTCTGTCTCCATTTTCAGATCCGGGGGGGGGGGAGGACTATTACGGGGACGTATATGAGATAAGTTAATCCTTGGGGGTGCAGGATGTTAATTTACATAAATATAATTGCAAGGGAACGTAAATTTTTCAATTGGGCTGATAGCAACAAGGGGGGGCATTAAAAGACAGGGCATTAGGCAATATTTCGGTTATCCCCAACCACTTTTGGTCAGGAAAATTCAAGCTTAACCAAACTGGCTTTGAGGGGATTGTTTTTAGGGCCTTACAGAGTTGTGCCATCAAGTAAAGTCAACCAAAGGATTTGCACAGTAGTTAACTCATCTAGCACATTAGTTGGCAACGGAAGTTAACAGGCTTATTTTACGAATAAAAATGCAGGGGGGCATAGTCCATCACAATACGGGAATTTGGGAAAGTGTGTTATAGTGGAAAAGTTTGAAGGAGATACGATAGTAACATGTTCATGGATTTGAATTGAAATTATTTTCAAGAAATAAACCAATTTCTTCTCCTAAAACATATCAGACTTAAAATAAAAATCATTTTCTTCGTCTCTCTACTAGACGGAATCTTGCATGGCAAGTGTGTTCATAATGGTTTAGTTGAACGTAATTTTCAATGTGTTTCCCATATGTTACCCAATGAAAAGGAAAAATCCCTGTATTGAGAAATGGCCAAATTATTTGGCTTGATCAAAACACTTCAAAACGCATGATAATAGGAAAGGTGGACAAGGAAAGAACAGAGGAAAAAACATGAAACTTTCAGGGAAAGGAAAAAGGGAACGGTTGACATTTGAAAGTAAGATGAGGCACAGAGATACAAAGATACGCAAAAATGTTTAAGTTCAGTTGAATTTATTCCAGGCATGAGGAGGTGGAATGTTGCTTAGAATTTATTTGTAATTTCCTTAGAAATCAGAAAGAAAAATAAAAATGAAAAAGCCCAAACATAATGCGAACATCAAAGAACCCAAATCTGGTCCCACCCTCAAAAGATAAGGAAACCAGTATCCCTTGGGGTTGTGGTAATGTAAAGCATTAGAGGAGGGACCAAATGTGAAGGCCAAATCAGAGATTGGGCATGGTTTCATAGTTATGCTTGCCCCAAGGGAACCTCAGGGGACTTCTATGTCACCAAAAAAACGTTGTTGAATCCAAGTAAGTTTACAACGCAAGGGGAAAATACTGGAGGGAGGACAAAACAGTCAGGAGGAGATTTGCCGGCCAGCCAGCACCAGAGGTAATTATTGGTCTGTGGCAGTTGGTTTTCAGATGGAGGAAAAAATAGATGAAAACACCTTGTCAGATACTAGAGTGTGCGTAGAAAAGTTTAGGAGAAGAACATAAGTGATTAGTGTTCATTTTTCCAGATGCAATTGTTATACATACGAATTCCACCGGTTTAGTTTTCCTAAAACTGTCAGGAGATCTTCGGAAAGAAATGTAGTTAATCGAAATTTCTCCGGATCATTGAACGGAGCCAAGGGATCTACCAAAGCGACATTTAAGAGCAAGTGACTTTGCGATGGAAACTGCTAGTTGAATTACGGGTGGTAACAAAGGAATGGAAGAATAATCACACTGTATGGAAGTTAACAATCTTAAAAAACGGGAAACCAACTTTCAATGGCATATTATTGCATGTATGCTTTGAATTGGAACTGCCACCTACTCTTCAGGGAAAGTTATTTAGTGTTTTGTTGAATGGGGAAGGACAACTGGCCCAATCGTACATGAGAAAGGAACCTATAACCAAAGCTTGCTCTTCATTTTGATCATCAGGACCAAACGCATCATATTACAATATTTCAACCAATTCCAGGGGACTAATTCTGTAGTTTGATGGTTCCTGGGGAACAATTACGGAAAGGCATTTTCTAAGTTCTAAGACCAGCATGATTATACTAAAATTTGATTTAATTAAATTTCAAGCTAAAGGAGAGTAGCAAAATACGCAGATGTCATAATAATTATTGCGTATTTGAAAACTGCCACAAGGGGCCGGGTGCCCCTTAAAAGCCATGCAAGGTGGGGGGGCTAACTCAAAGTAAAACAAGGACTGCTTTGCGATGTTTAGTTTCAACAGAATTCCGGGGGCATTCTGGAATTCTTGATCTGAGGGCGTTTTGGTACGATTTCCGTACTGAACTTTTTCTATGCCCCCATATGGTTTCTATTTATATCCCGCTCCCATCCCCTTCAATAAATATTCTTGTGCCATACCAAATTTTTTCAACACTTATTATGGTTCAACAGTATCAAACTTTTTCTCCTGTGAGGATCAGACAACATTGTCATTTCTTCCAGTTGCTTCCTAAAACAAACTTTTCCTAATTTCTTTTGTCATCCAGGAAAACTTGTTTCGCTAGAAGCGGCTCGGTGTTCAAATGCGGCACAGCGAATCTGAAAACGAGAAGAGGGGAAAACAATTAAGAAGATTTTCATATGTCAAACATTCGTTTCAAGCAAGGGAAAGAAAATTTTTCCCTCAACCATCAAACGATTTAATAGGAACCGGCACAAGTTCTTTCTCTGCTTTGATAAAAGGGCAGGTAAAACGTCAATCTTCAACGCACACTTTCCTACATGCGGAAAACATGATAGGGACTGGGGGAAAGTACTACCTATCACCCCCCCAACCTCATTCATTGATTGATCACATTAGCTGATGATAATTTTGGTTTAAGTATCAACCCAAATTCTCCTACCAAAAGTTATCACGTGTCATTCGGTACGGATGTTTGGAAAGAAATGTCAAAGATCTTCCGCGTTTCTGAGAGGGTCGTTGGGTTCATAACTTTTCTCGGACTCAACTGGTGCCAATACTACAAACCAAAACACTTCTTCGAATTCGAAAATACCTTATCAGTACAGACCAAAATCTGATTCTCTTAATGAGGATTTTGTTTTACTTATTTGGCAAGCGTTTGTTTAGGACAGGTAAGAACTGTTAAAGGGGGAATATTTAAAAGCTTTTACATTGTATATTGGCAATTATATATAATATTGTTTTGTTTTTAAATAAAAAAGATTTTTGTCAGGTAAAGTTGAGTGTTATTGAAAAACAAAATCTGAAGAACTAACTTTTACGAACCACCATTTAGTTTTGCTATCTGAAGTTGAGGCACCCCAAAATAAAGTTGTTTCAAATTTGCACTACAACTTTTGGTTATGTCTTTTCAAACCCAGCTTAACTTTATATATATATATATATATAATATATATAATATTATATATATATATATATATATATATATATATATGATATATAATATATAAATATATATATATATTATATATAATATATATACTATATATATATGTATATATATTATATATATATAATATTGTTGGAATTACATTTATTCGCATGGTAAGGTATGTTTGTACTTGTATGTAATAAAATATGAATGAAAGTATACTATCTTTTCCAGTTAAAATTTTGGAAAATTTGAAATTTTAGGGGAAAAAATGCAAATATATATATATATCTTTGTGTTTATATATATATATATGATAATATATAATATAATATTCATATATATATATATATATTATATATATATAATATATATATATATAAATAGATATATTATGATATATTTATAATATAATATATTATATATAGTATATATATATATATTATATTTATTATAATAAATATATAAATATTTATATATATATATGAGTATAGGGTATATATTATAATATATATATATATATATTATATTATTTATAGGTTGTAATTACTATGGGTGATATCGTACTCACTATATATATATTTATAAACCCCCCGTTCGCACCCATTCGGAACATTACTAAAACAATACAATGTTGATAATAATCTTGTGAAGGGGATATATCGGGGGGGGGATTTATCACGAACCAGTCACGAACTACTTAACAAATAACTCATAAATAATCAGAGACCTATAACTAATAATAAACTAAACACAATTCGTAATTATAACTCATATACAATAATAATATAAACTGGAGGGTGCGAGTGGAAGGCGGTGGACGAGACTAAAGCCTACAAAAGATCACAGAGAAGAACCGTACAAACACAAACCAATTAAATTAGACATATTAAAATAGTTATAACTATACTAAATTGAATATTAAAGTATACTATAATTATAACCAAAATACTATGAGGTCCAATAATGTTTACTACCTACATTATAGACATCTATATCATAAGGTGGAAGGTGGAGATAATATTAAAAAACACATAAAGACTAAACATTATAACAAACGCACAACCACTAGCAAGGGAAGGCTGACCATAATAATCAATCAACAAATATCAAAAAAGTTAACAAGAGAAGAAAATTACCGAAACTAAATGAAAAAATAAAATAATAATAATACTAGTGGGGGTATATTATATAGTGGAGGGTAGTTGGGTAAAATATATAAAAATAGTAATATATAATATAGTATATATAATATATATAATTAATATATATAAGAGTATATATGAAGAGATAAGATGATGAATGAGAATGAACTTGTATGGAGTAATGCTCTGATATCCAGGGAGGGGGAGGTGAAGGGGGAGGTTGAGGAGGATACGATTATATATAAGAGTAAATAATATATATTATAATAAGTATTATAATTATAGAATAATAATAATAATGGATATAAAAATGGGTATTATAGTATAGTAGATATATAGTAATATTGAAGTAGGAGTAATACTATAAATTACTTTGAATAGATCATATATACTATATTAATAGTATGAATGAAATTAGATAGAATCATATAGATTATAGATAGGTATTATTAAATTATTCCTTTTACATATTAAAAGTTATAGTATAATATAGAAGAGTATAGTATATATAATATATATAATAAAGTAATAGATTATAATATGAATATTTTGTTTCCTAATAATAAATTGATTAAGTATAATAGTGTTTTGTTTAGTTATTGTTTAGAAAAGAAATGGATATATGATGATGAAGAATGGATAGGAGTTACAGTAATCATTTCCTTGTTACTGTACTAAAAAATGAGTAATATATACGATGATATATAAGAATTATATGATTATATATGATATTAATAGATAGATAATAATAGTCATATTAGATCATATTAACTGAATAGGATTATTACTCAAATTGGACTAAACAGCAAAGAATGATAAGAAGAAAAGATTGAAGTATATAATATATATATAGTAAGAGTAAGATAATATATATTAGATAAGTAGAAGTTATTATATATAATGATCATTGATATTATATATGAATTATAATGTAGAAAGTAATATACGATATACATAATTATATATAATATTATATAGTATTATATATATATATATATACTATATATATATATATATATACTTATGTATATATAATAGTATAATAATATGTTAAAATATGATGATTTTATGATATCACATAGTCGATAGTATATATATATTAAATATAATAAGCTTATAATACTATATATATATTATATATAATATATAATAATAATATATATAATTAAGAAGGTTAGATAATGGATCTATATCACTTATTAATATATATATATATAATATTGATAGAGTTATATATATATAATATTAATATTATATATCAGATATAAGTATTATTCATATCAATGATTTAAATTACTACCATTTGATCATACCTATATTATCATCACTAGAAATAATTAATATATAAATATCATAAATAAATATAATAATATAAAATATAACTATACTATAGTAGTATATCATACCTTATATAATCAAATATATATATATGATAATTATAATTATCATTATATACTATTATATTTATATATATCTACTAATGCAAAGTTGTTAAACTACATGTAGATATAGACACCTGCCTACCTAGTTAGTATTATATATAAACTTATATATATAAGTATAATTATATAATAATATATATAAAGTTATAAATATCATATTAATATATTATATGAATATATTATATATTAATAGTATATATATTTATATATATATAGTATAGTATACTAGTATTTAGTGAAATATATATATACTTATTATATGTGATTTATATATATATATTATATATATATTATATAGAGTATAATATATAAGATTAATAATGAATATGTTATGTTTTAGTAATAAATATATATAAGTATAAATATGATAATATTATATATATTTGTACTATTATATATGTATATATATAAAATTGAATATAAAGAAGAAACACACGGTTTACACCCATGATATCTAGCATTTATATAAGATATCTGAAAAACGATGGTTGAAATAAGATATGAAAATTATATATTGATATGAAATTATTCATGTATATCATAAGTATGGATATATTATAAGGTATATATATAAAGTATAATAGTATATATATATAATATACTTAGGAATAAATTAATATATAGATGTTAATTAAATAATATAGTAATATGAAAGGATATAAGACTCGAATAGAGTATATATAGTAATATAGATCTGATTATATATAGATGAAATATTATATAGAAGAGAGAGAGATAGATATATATATAAGTGAAGAGACGATAATCACCAATTAGAGATATGAGAAAGATGAAAGGATTGAGGAAATAAGAGAGAAGATGAAGTAGAGATATAGAGAGAAGAGAGAAGAGAGAGAGATAGGAGAGTAAACTATAGTATCGATTGAAGAGAAAGAGAAGTAGGTGAGTAGGTAGTAGAGAGATAGATGTTGAAGATTAGTAGTAAGACGAAAGATACAGACGGAGAAGATATATAGAGAGACGAGAGATGAGCAAGAGAGTAAATAGGCAGATTGCGAAGTTAACTATCTGAAGAGATAGAAGTGAAAGAAGAGAAAACCAAGTGAAGATGAGATAGATGAAAGAATGAGACTGAAGTAAAAAAAGAAGTCATCGTAGATGATTGAAGAGAGATAAGAAGATAAGAGAGAGAGAGAGAGATAGAGAGATGACATAATTTTTGAGGTACGTATAGAATGTACACCCCAATGACACTAAAAGACAGACAGACACGACGCAAAGATAGGGATGGAGGGCATAGAGTAGAAGTAGCTTTGGGCATTTGGGGTGTAGTTGATAACATCCCATGACAATATATAGGGATCTAATGAATGTTCGCCCCTCTTAGCGGCTTATTAACCCACACTTTTTTAAAAAGGAGTAGACTCTCCCTATCACATTTAAACAAGGGTACCATAAAAAACTACATGTAACCCACTATTAAAGACAGCACCTTTCTTAATATATTCCTGTGTGCAAGGGAGATTTGGCTTTTACTATGCTTTGGTGTATTATGTTTTTGGGGTAATTGTCTGTTAAGGATAGAGCACTAAGGTAACACAGATAGGTAGTTTAGTATGTGGGAAAACCGCTACCACTTAAACTTACTTAAGCCCTAGGAATGCCTTATTGTATTCTCATATCGATCGTGATCGCTCGTTAATGAAGACCTTTTAATATTAACTATATACAGTCAGCTAAATAATGTATGAATCGTTTGAGTACAAGGAGTGAAGTTTGTTTAGAAAGAAATATAATGTGAGAGAGGAAAAGAGAAGAGAGATGAGTGATGGTATGTATATTATTGAATAAGCGGTAAATTTTTAGATTTGCTTGCATGTGAACTGATAACAAATAATTAAAAAAATAAGTGTGAAACAAGTGTTTATTTGGGAGTGAAATGTTGACGTAATTTAGGTGTGTTAGAATAGTAATGCAGGAGTGTGAGAGAATGGAGTTATGGGATTCTTGATGAAGTGTACTTGATATGTGAGTACAGATGAATTTTGTATGGTAATTATATTTAAATTTTTTGTATAGTAACTTAAGAATTTCCAAGACAATTTAAATTTAAGGTTGAGAAGGTCAAAGCATAGTGTGAGCTAACTATATGGTTCCAACTGAGGTTAATTAAGGAGAGTGTAAACACTCTGGAACCAATTCTGAATTGATGTGTGAGTTTGCTGAGATGGTATATTATGTAGTAAGTGATTTACAGATTGACTGTCCATAGTGGCTACTTGGGAAAAAAGTGAGAGAATTGATAGAATAGGTGTATTAAACTATTTCTGTGAGGGATAAAGTAGTGATATTGTGTGATATAATAAGTAAACATTTTTCTTTGACACATAAAACGAGTATTAATTAAGTAACAAGCTGGTATTAGGTTTATATGACAGAGACAGTATCATGATAAGTAAAATTATATTGATATTTTTATTGGTCATATTATTTATATGCTTTTCTTTACTTTAGTTTGTTATTTAGTTATATATTACTTGCATAATCAGTATCATATTTAATATTTGTAAACTTATATTTTACCAAGAAATTCTTAAATCGTTTGTAACTGTTCTGAAATTTATATAAAATAATTTACACTGCTTTAAAATTTAACGCAATAAGACTTTACTGTAAATTTTCTTCAATATAAAAATTATTTAAATTCACGATTATATTAGTTAAAAGTAAAGTTCAGGAAAGTAAATGATAATTTTGAAATATATTATATTATATATTAAATATATTCTATATTAAATTATATATAATATATTATATTATATTATATTAGTTTACGTGACGACTTGTAATACTAGTTATGTTGGTATTTCTTATGAACAAAATATTTATTTTCGTTCAATAAGAAAGATGAAATAATAAATAAAATAAATTTTAAAAAGGATTTCTTTAAGGATGCTTTAGGTTTTATATTTCAGGTAATAAAATTTCTTTCTGAAGAGTTGCCAACAATTGATTTAGATAGTTGCGAATTTTCTATTTTAGATTTCATGAAAAGATGATTTGAATTTAAATAATTAAATAATTTTCAAAGGGTTAAACGCAACGAATTACAGTTGCAAGAGTGGACTGGAGGGTTTAGTTTCACTCCACCTCTACTGGTCCGCGGAACACCTCCCAAACGTCATAATATCCTAAATTTCATATTCTTCTGGGTCATATTGCATGACCACAATGAAATATATATATATATATATATATATTAAATAAATATAAAATATATTATAATATATAATATTATATATATATATATATTATATATTATATATAATATATATATATATTATATATAAATATATATAAATATATTATAGTATATTATATAATATTTATATATATATATTATATATTATATATATATATATATATATATATATATATATAATATATATTATATATAAATATATAATATATTATATATTTATATAGATATATATATATACAGTATATATATATATATATATTATATAATATATATATATATATATATATATATATATATATATATATATATATATATATATATATATATATATATATATATATATATTATATTATATATAAGTATAATATATATATAATATTATATTATAATATTATATTTTATTTATAATATATATATATTATATTTATTAAATATATATATATATTATTATTATATATATATAATATATAATTATATATATTTATATATATAGTATATATATATATATATATATCTGGTCCATGGAAGCAGGGAAGCAAACGCTTTCTATTAAATCAAATATGATTCAAAAATTGATAAATTCACAATCTTAAACAATTGCATAATATTGCAAATTAAATCTCTATTATAGATCATTTTCATTTGATTGTAAATTTTCTTCTTCTATTACATCAATTATTGTTTAACCATTAGTTGATAGTTGCAATTTGAGGAGAGAGAGAGAGAGAGAGAGAGGAGAGAGAGAGAGAGAGAGAGATGAGATGAGAGGAGAGAGAGAGAAGAGAGAGAATCTGACTCATATCATAAGTAAATGACAAAAAGATGCTCTTAAGATAAAAGATCTTTTTCTTCCGCTGTATATTTCTTTTTAAGGGCATGATCCAATATTTGGCTGGGGTTGGTCCCCGTTTTCGCCCACCTAAAAGGACATAAAATTCGGATTTTCAGCCCGATTTGACTATATTAACACCAAAATGTAGCTTTTTTGCCCTCTAACGTTGTTTTCTGGTGTTTTTCGGTGACTGTATTAATTTTCTTTCTTAATTTTAATTTTATAATCCCGTTTTTTTGACTATTTCCATATCAACTTTCAGATTTTTTGCGAAATGACTTCAAACTGAAATATGCATAGATTATTCATTACTACAATAGTCACTGATTACATTGTCGAATTTTTTAGTTTTGTCTCAGCGTATGTCCAATTTCAAACGCATTTTTTTTTTAATTTTATAGTGAGAATAACAGAAAATTTTCTTTCTACAATCCCGATCAACATAAATTTTCAGGGCTTGTATAATCGGCAGATGCATCTTTTTTACTTAAATAATTTCTTTGTATACTCAAAATAAAATTTTAATTTTCAAAACTTTTCTTTTTTTGTATTTGTTCCCAAGAACAAATCCAAACCTATTGCATATACAAGAAATTATCTAAGTAAAAAGATGCATCTTGCCGACTATAAGCCTGGAAAATTTGATGTTGATCGGATGGGTAGGAAAAAATAATGTCAATTTTCACTTTTCAAATTAAAACAAAAAATGGGTTTGGAATTGGAACAACGCTGAGCCAAACTAAATTGCAAATGTAATCAGTGACTATTGTAGGTAATGGGGACTAATCTATGCATATTTCAGTTTGAGTCATTTCGCAAAAAATTCTGAAAGTTGATATGAAAATAGTCAAAAACATGGATTATGAAAATTGTGAAAATTAAGAAAGAATGACTACAGTCACAGAAAAACACCAGAAAACAACGTTTTAGAGGGCAAAAAAAGCTGCATTTTGGTGTTTATATAGTCAAAATCGGCTGAAAATTCCGAATTTTATGTCCATTTTTAGGTGGGGCTGAAAACGGGGACCAGCCCCAGCCAAATATTGGATGATGCCCTTAACAATAAATCATTAAAAATTAGCTTCTTTCTATTCGAAACGCACATTTGGTTCTTTTATATACGAAATTTATTAAAAAAATAAAATTCTTAAAAATATTTTACTTAAATTTTCAAATTCATATAAAAAAATCACATTTCATATGTTAACTGTACACTCGAAGGATAGCTCTGGGTCTGTTTTAATTTCTCAGCGTCTCCGTAAGTGACATCACTAGGAGAAATATTTTTATCTTTAGCACATTGAAAGAAAATGAAGGATATTAATATTAATAAGTCAAGCAAATATATGATTTTAATAATTATATGTTATAATTTTAAATAAATTTGGAATATATATATATATTCAAATTTAATTAATATTTTCCCTCCAATGAATCAAAAGATAAATATGAATAATAGTTTAAACAAAATATATATACCTGGAAACTATCTTATGAGCGAAGTGCCAATTTTTGAAATTTAAGATATATATATATATTATATTATATATTATATATTAATTATATATATTATATATATATATTATTATATGATATATATTATATATATATATATATGATATATAATAAATATTATATAATTCTATTAATAAAAAATAAAATTATCTATTTAATATAGATCATTATAATATAATTAATAAATATATTTATATATATTATATATATTTATATATATTAATATATTATATATATATATATATATTAAAATTTGAACCATAATGTCTACAAGGACTTCAACAGTCTCATTCTGTCATTTTCAAGTCTATAATACTATTTTTAAAATTATTAATGTAATTTCTATTTATACTTAAAATGATATATAACTTGCGAAAGTAAGTCATATGTAATTGTATAAATTGAAAACTATTTGAATACAAAATTGAGTGTTTTATCCTAGACTGTTGGTTTCTAACCTTTCCAAACCAACGCCCCCTTCGAGATTATCGGCTTAATCCACCGCCCCCCGCTTTAGAATTTTAGATTTTAAAAAGGTTATATATATATATAGTATATATATAATAATATATATATATATATTATATATTATTATATAATATTTAATATAATTTATATTATATAATAATAATATTATAATATATATATATATATATATATATACATTATTTTTTATTTATTTTAATTATTATTATTATTTATATTATTATTATTATTATTATTAATTATTATTATTTATATTATTATTATTATATTATTTATTATTTATTATTATTATTATTATTATTTATTTATTTAAAAAAGAAAAAACTATCGATATTCTTGAAAAATTTTTTTACGATTAAAACATCTTTTTGACACTAGGTGGCTGCTTGAGCCTGTGTGACTTGCCACAATGAATGGATTGGAGTGTCAGGAGGATTGTACTTTTAGTGGTAAACAGTGTATAAAGTCTATCCTCTCTGCGGATGGTAATTATCTTAGTATATTTTGTCGTTTTGCTGGCTTTGTTGTTCGCGGAGTTGATGGGACATGGGTAGTGGTAGTGTGAGAGTGCGTTGTTTCCGGACGAGGAATACGTTGAATGATATATGCTGAGAAGGCAGTATGGCCAGAGTTATCTTAATGTGGCGTATCCCATAGAATAGATACGAAGGGTTGTAATTTTTTTTTTCGTTTTGTGCGTGCACTATATGTGGTTACTGGTGTCGTTATCCAGAGGACTCACTAAATGGACCTTTCCTGCTTGTAGGCTTGTTAGTTAGGGGGGCGTGGTATGCCTGCATTGGACTTGTGGAAATTATTTGCTGCTGTCACATTCTGTTGAAGAACGGGTTTGAATACCCATTGTTGGTATTGGGTTGATAGCGCAATAATAGTTGAAAATTCTAGTTTCATGTTTCTTTCAGCTATTTAAGTAAACAATAAAGTTACAGGGAAGTCATTACCTGGCATTAATTTTTCTCCCGAAACAGCCAGAAGATAGGAAACTGACGTAAGTCTTTACGGCATAAATTACATTTAGAACACTTAGTTTCTCTATAACAGCCCCTATAATCCCTTTTTTGTTTTGATGATAAATTCATTTCTTTACCTTGTAAGCTTCGTATTATTTCGTTTAACGTTGTCAAAAGATATCAGAAATGGTAAGCAACATCAGTTCTGTATTCTTTAATGACATTGGCAAGACTGTGGTGCAGTCTGTGTCGAGAAATTTAAGATACTGTTTCAAAGAGTTATTAGAATTGTTGTAAACATTCCCTGTGAAAGCCACCTAACGCCGTGTGTAGCAATAATGCGGTCAATGCGCCTGGTCTTTTTATTCACAAACTGGCGAAGTAAACGATCATCAAAGAGGCATTTGTTTATTGACGGCACTTGTGAACACAATTAAGGAGACTCGATATCTTTCCGGCTTAAATCTTGTTTAGCTGAGGTACGGGGCACATTGGCAATTTTTCATTTGATGGAAATGGAATGAATCCATATTTCAAATATTCTGACGAATATTGCCTACACTTCTTTTTTGCTTGAGACATAGTGTAATAATCAACACGTTTCTGACACGAAAGCCAGCATCCCGTAACAAACGGGAAGGTGACTATATGCAGCTTAACAAGTTTAAGGGGCACGAATTTTAAAATAGAAGGCCAAATTTGCGAAAGTAATGTCAGTCTGGGCATCTACTGGGCTTAATTAGTGGTGTTGTTGAGGGTTGCTATAGTTTTTCTGGCGCTTCTGGCAACTTCCACATTCGAAGTTATATATATATATGTTGGATAGAGTATGTATGGTGAATTATATAATAGGATAAATAGTATATAAATATATATATTATATAGTTATATAGATTATATTATGTTGAATAGTATAGGATGTAAAGTTATAGTATTATATATATTAATAACATATCTGTATATATATCAGTATAAGTTCTTATTATTTCGTAAGTATATAGTTATATATGTAGTATTTGGGAGTGATTGGAGCGGGAGAAGTTAGTTCATATTATATATATAATTATTATTAATTATATGAATTTTATGTAATATATTATTATATATATTTTTATATATATATATATATATTATATATATTATTACTATAGTATAATATAAGTAGAATATATGATCGAGTGAGTAGAAGGTATATATATGTAATTTGTTATATAGTATGTATATATATATAGCTATTTTCAGTATAATAGACCATAAAAGTAGCAGTATAATAAATAAGCTGTCATAGTTTACTGTTAATAATATTTGTGTTATAGATAAGTTTAAAAGATAGTATGTGTGATAGGTTACTGATTAGGTATAGTATAAATTATATAAGTGAGGTAATATTTATATATATTAATATAGTATTATGATCTATATTATATCGAGAACGGGATACATGGAATTTACGGCTTCTATTAGATTCTCATTGCTTAAAAAAAATCTCAAGCACAACTCATGTAATCTTTGATGCAGGGGATAATCTTCTGAGAGTGACTTGCTGTATAATTGGCAGCCCAAACGTGCTAAGATTGCTACTTACGGGAAGAATATTTGTTTCGGTCAGAAAAAGATGAATGGGTCTAGAGGGAAGTCAGCCTGTTATTATTCTGAAAGCTTATTTTGTATGGAAATAATGTCCGAAATTTCAAAGTACAATCCCTCGAGATTGAGCAGCTCTTAGAAGATTCTTGGGAATTATTGTATAATATCTCCGTTCCATCCCTTGTTTTGAAAAACTCGTCTTTTCTTTTTCATAAAATGTAAAAAACACCTACGTGTGAGTTATGGTTATTTCCTCAGTGATGGCGTCACCGCTACGCGCGACATCGCCATGATGTTGCCCCCAACCTTTAACGGTATCGTCTTTGACGTCACCAGGAACTCTGCGGCTGAGTTCAATCATAATCACGTGTCTAACCAAGGCAATCTTCATGTAGATTCCCAGACTCCAATGCTCATCTCTTCAATAAATCGACTCTGACTATCCTTTTTCAAACTCGCTCTCTTCTCGTCCCTTTGTATTTCGACGCTTCCCCTTTCGAGTTTCCCACAGCGTCCCACACTCAACCCGACGGTCCGAATCATAACTCTATATTACTCATACCTACTATATCATATATATATAACATACTCACCATAACTATATATTATATACTTCTTCATATATCTCTTCTATTTTATACCTACTCATACTACTCTATGTACAAGTGTGTATATATCTCAATCCATATATATATATATATATATATATATATACGTACTATACTACCTATATTATACTACTATATATTATATATATATATATATATAATATATATATCTATATATATATATATATACATATATATATGTGGGTTGCAAATCCAACTCCGCGTCCCGTCGTGGCAACCGGGCAAACGCCCAGGACACCAGGAGGTGTGCCTCGCTAAGGAGCTATAGCTGGGAAGGCTGGGCCTAGCAAGCCTCCTGCCCGAATAACTGCTGCAGAAACTCAAGCGCGAGCCTTGGAAGCCGACCGACACTTTAGACGACAGCGTCTCGACATTTTCATGGACTAGGATCAGGTAAATCACCTTTCAAAATTCATAGGTGATCGCCACGATAAATGAGGGTACCAATGGAGAAAAAGAGGAGGAAATAATAGATATCATGAAAGGAGGAAAGATAGATAGTTGGGGCCATGGCCGGCGATTCAGACGTGCAGGGGATTTGAAGCAGGGCAAAGAGATGGCCCAGAAGGATTTTGCTTTCTGAGTAATAGTGGACGCTGGAGAGCAGGGACTAAGAAAGTCATGGATGCTCGGAATTAAAGCCGGGGGACCAAGACCCGTCAACCCATGTATACAGAAGCGTAAAATTATAAAATGAGGAGGTTGAATGAGTGCGTGTTGAAGAAGGCGGATAAGTATAGATATTCCAGAGGTATACCTGCACTCACAACAGGGACACCTCAGAGGAACGAAAAAACTATATTTATGGAATTGATGGAATAGAAGAGGGGGCATCCGGAGGAGGAGGAGGAGCAGGTGCGTGTTCGATCGGGAGATTTCAAACGCTAATGAATAGGAAAGAGAAAGAGAGATGGAGAGAGTATTGGACCATTTGGAGAGGAGACAAGAAACATGGACGGGAGAGGCGTTGAATCGATTTTTGTGTTGAGAAACGTCTACAAATAATGGAACCGTTCTTTCAAGCATAGAGAGTTGCATATCTTTAACGAGGTATAAGATGGAATCAGGAACGGAACAATTCCGATCAAAAATCCGTCGCAGAAATTTCAAGGAATTTTTACAAGGATGATAAAGAATTAAAAGGTGAAATCTCGCCGGCTCCCCGCCCCCCGGGAGTGTTCCTTGACATGCGGATCATAGACTGTTGGTGGGGAATATTGAAGATAAGCAGGGGAGGGAAGAGTACATTTGAGCAGAAGAGGGCAGGGATCAGAGTGGAGAAGTTGGAGAACAAGAAACGAGACGAAGTTATGAACGGGAAATGCAGGAAAAACCCTAAGGAATGAAGAAGAAAACGATGACTTGCAGGATGTCATTAAGGCGGGAAGTGGCAGAGAAAACTCTTGTAAAAGATGGGTAGGAGGTACTAGGAACAGAGACATACACCATGGTGGAACGAAGAAATGAAAGCAATTAAGAAAAAAAAACAGAGAAAATGAGGAGGGGCTGAAAAGAAGAACAGCGCCAGCAAGGGAGGAATAACTGTACAGGCAAGGAATGAGGCCGAGAGAATAAAGAGGAGAGCAGAAAAGATGGAGACAGAGAGAAGGCAGGAGAAATAACGAGAGATGTGGGCGAAGGGAAGAAAAAGTTATTTAAGATGGCGAAGGCGTATAGAAAACCAAAAACCGTAACTAGAAATATAAAAGATAGAAGCGGAGAGATTCTTGTGAGACCGGAAGAAAGAAATGATAGATGGACCGAATACTATGAAGATCTGCTAAATGTATAATACAGAGAACAAGAGGAAAAAGCTGCAGATCAGACGAGTGGAGGAGAAAAGCAGAGGATATAGGCGGAAGAGATAACGGTTGAGGAAATATGAGAGGCTAATAAAAAGGATGACAGAAAAGGTAAAGCTCCCAGGAGAGGATGGAGTGAGCTGTGGAGTTGTGGTGGACAGGAGGAGAGGAGTTGAAAGGGCGAATCATCAGTTTGATGAACAAGTGTTGGAGGAGGGAAAGGTGCCGAAAGGTGGGGCAAGCAATAATACACCATATATAAAGGTAAAGGAAGATGCTGGAAGCTGGCAATAATTAGAGGGGTATCTCACGAGGACCCATCTGACGAAAATATACGAAAGAATATTGGAGAGGAGGTTGAAGAGAGAAGGTAGAGCCGAGACTCGGAGAGAACAGTACGGATATAGAAAGGGGAAGAGGAACGACCGACCTCTTATTCACACTGAGAATGGTCTCGGAGAAGATGCTGGAAGTATGGCCAGAGATTCTTTGTATCCTTCATCGATCTGCAAAAGGTATTTCGATTCGGCTGCAAGGCAAAAAAGATCTGGAGAGCTATGGAGAGGATTATGGAGTGAAGGGTAGATTAAAGAGGCGTAGAAAGTATGTATGATAAATGCAGCTGTAATGTTAGAAACTGAGTGCCAGAACGATAGATGGTTTGAGGTGAAAACAGGAGTGAAGCAGGGAGTGTTTTATCGCCACTGCTGTTTATATTATATTAAGACGTGGTGATAAGGAAAGTGAAAGAGAGACTGGGAGAATTTGAAGGGAACATAATGCCTATAGCGGACGATCTGGCAAATGTTGGAGCGAAG
>JABUQX010017188.1:0-38595 GCA_015478945.1 Trachelipus rathkii | reverse complement strand
GGAGAGAGAGAGAGAGAGAGAGAGAGTAGAGAGAGAGAGAGAGAGAGAGAGAGAGGAGAGAGAGAGAGAAGAGATGAGAGAGAGAGAGCAGATGAGAGAGAGACGAGAAGAGAGAGAGAAGAGAGAGAGAGAGAGAGAGAGAGAGAGAGAGAGGTAGAAGAGAGAGCAGAGAGAGAGAGAGAGATGAGGAGATGAGAGGAGATGAGAGAGTAGAGAGAGAGAGAGGCAGAGAGGAAGAGCAGAGAGAGAGAGAGAGAGAGAGGAGCAGAGAAGAGAGAGAGAGAGGAGAGGGAGAGAGAGAGGAGAGAGAGAGAAGCGGAAGGAGAATGTAGGAGAACGGAGAGAGAGAGCGATAGGGAGACGAGAGAGAGAGGAGAGAGAGGAGGAGAGAGAGAGGACGAGAGAGAGAGAGAAGAGAGAGGAGAGAGACGAAGGAGAGAGAGAGAGAGAGAGAGAGAGAGAAGAGACGAGGAGAGAGAGAGAGCAGAGAGGAGGAGAGAGAAGAGAGAGAGAGAGAGAGAGAGAGAGAGAGAGAGAGAGAGAGAGAGAGAGAGAGAGAGAGAGATAGACTTGCTCAACACAAGTTAAGTTTTTAAACTTTGAATTATGCTTTAATGAAAATGGTATACACGTCACCTGAAGCGGGAGGGAAATCTATCAGTATAAATATAAATACGGAAGGCAAGAAAGTTTGGGAAATTGTGGTGACAAATGGCGGCTTGCTTTTTATGGAGTTTTCGTACATAATAGTAAAATATATTTGGCATTTTCTTTCAAAAATGTGATAAAAATAAAAATTATATATGAAGCCATATTATATTTGTTTTACTTTTAGTTCTCAAATGATACACTGGAAGGTCTGAGTATTGTAAATTTAATAACATTAGATTAAATTAGTAATAATCAATTTCAGTAAAAAAAAAAAAAAAAATTGTTTATTTTTCCTCAAAAATATTTATTTTTATTATTAGTATTTTTTTGGAGTTCATTTACAGGACCCACCACGCCCCACAGAGAGGCGGCTCCACTGGGTTGAATAATCAACTCCACGGGTGAGTCTTGGCTCATACATATTTTAAATGTCAAAGAAAATTTGGATGCCGAAATTCAGTCAAAAATAAATGAAAAGATGTCTTTACATTATAAATAGTCCTAATGTTACATAAAAATATTATATGTTGTAAAGAATTTCAGTTTCTTTCGAAGGTAAAGAAAAAAAATAGAGTTACTGGTAAAGTGGGAGGATTCAGATTATGTTTTTGCAACTATTTTAGAAGGTGTTAATGGACCATAAAGAAGGAAAATATCCGACGGCGAATGGGGGTCCAGTTGGGACAATCAATGAAGATATGAACAGCTTGTGGGGTATGAGGAGGGTCCCGTGGCATGTATTGGCTTGGAGTGATATTGTGTAGTCAGATGGCGGAGCGAGTGCAAGTATCACCTCGCTGAAGCGCTTCGTCGGTGAAGAGGAAGTACCACTAACCAATCGTTCGGAGCTTATATTTAAGTTTCGCCCTCGCTGATCAACTCGTCTAGCACTCTTGCCAATCAAGCCGGCAAGCCTTGTCGTGAGATCAAGATAATAATCAGTAGATGGGAGGCGGAACCTTGTCGCGATTCTGAATGGCATCCGGTGGAAGTACCTAGAACAGCTTCCGGAAAGAAGATACGGAGCCATTTGGCCTCTCTGCAACTATTTCGTTGCCACACCGTTGCCCTGATTGTTGTATCAGCGGATACCATTGTTTTTTCCACAATAGGGGGCTTTAGCGCTATAGGGCGCTGAGCGCGAATCTGCAATAATGATATAAGAGTGGTCTTGGATAAGTAACAATTCGAGAGGGCAACACAGTTCTACCAAAAAAAAAAAAAATTTTTAAAGCCGTTTTGGTTATTTAACGGGAATTTTGTTTTTCGGTGTGCTGAATCCAAAAATGACCTTCGTTTTTTCATAGGACATCATCTTTTTTAAAAGATATTAGGTACCGAAGTGTAAATCTAAGCTAATTGTGCAAAGGAAACTGAAAAAGAAATACAAATGGGGATTTATTTTTACCAAATTTCATGAAATCAACTTAGTTAAAGTATGCTTGTAGTATACATATTAAAAATCGTTCTTCGGTGGCATGAAGCTTCCCTTCGTACATGTTATCGCTTTACAGCATCTGGAGTCCTCTATGCAAGACATCCAACAGTCTTTAAAGGCATCATCGGTAACGAATCCTACTCTCCTGGTATCTCCTCTCCATCTCTTTTGATGTGCTGGAGAAATTTTTTCACCTTCTGTTCTCACTCACAGGTCCCATTTCTCTGTTCAGTTTCCTGGCACTAAAGGTAACTTTTACGCTCATTTTCAGTTTCCTAAAGCTTGAAATGCTCTCAATATTTGTCCGATAATTGCCTTATAGTTAGGGTCCTTGTTGTTGCCCATAAACTTTTGCACCACCTCTTTGAAGACTTCCCACCTTCTTTAATGAGGATCCTGTATGGTCTTTCAAATGACACTCATCGATGGTACAGCTTCATAAGCCTTCTTAATGTCCGGATCCGTGTGAAGAACACGATCGTTTCTGTTCAATTTATGGCTTCTTGTTAGAGTTACCTGGAATGAACCTTGGAACACCAAACACTTTGAAGCATTTCCTCTCATCATTGAAGTGATCTCATAATTGCTTCATCCAAGTCCATTTAATTATAGACGTGGTGGACATAAAACTTTATGGGGAGGTACTTTAGTTTTCTCGGAAGACATTTTTTCCACCAAATGGTAGCTCCCATGTCTTGATAGATTGCAGTAAGTAATATATCGGGAATAGATGTATCACTGGTCATTCCTGGAGTGTAGCAGCTTGTTGCAGCTAGAGGGACTTCAGTGTAATGTAGAAGAAAAGAAGCAGGAAACACCTGCTGGTTCCAGAGTAGAGGGACGTGGAGTGGGGCTCAGGGTTGGTGCCCTACAGTTAGTAAGTGTGCACCGGACGTATTTAAAAACGTGGTAATTAACATCTCAAGCTCCATTTCATAGAATTAAATCCACATATTAATTTCGGACTCCATTAAATCGGGCGCAAAATAATAATAAAAAATAATGAATCCAAAAAGTAAATAACACAGGATGGACCGGAAAGCGTATATTTCATATACTTCTTCAATTAGTCTTCTCCCAAAATACAGGTCACAAACAGTACTCGCGACATGACTTCCCGTGCTCACTCTGAAGACCCCCCGCACTCCACGTCGGTTCCCCCCCACCCCATTTACCTCACGCGCAACCTACATAACTTCACCGTCAGAGCCCGAGATTATACACCAAAATGCAGGAACAGCCTCCTCCGGCGGTTAACTCGAAGGGTCGGGTCCCCTACATTTAGCGGCCCAGAAGCAAACAAAAAGACGCAGTTTTTAGCCTGTACCCTCATCCACGGGGAAGAAGTGTTAGGTGGACTGAAGACCCATGCGGGAAGAGGCGCCGGAGGGCCCAATGGGCTGTGACGGGAAATAAAAGGGAGAATATCCTCTTTTTCAAGAGGAAAAGTACGTACAAAGTACTTAAAGGTTTAAAGGGATTGATGGGTGTGAATTAAGAAGAAAACTGTGATGGAAGAGGAGGATAGAAAAAACCACGAGGAATAGAAAATAAGATTAAAACGATTTCGTAGTAACAGAATGCACCTACAATTGCTAGGGGCCGGCGGGACCGCAAGATTTCGTAAATCTCCCAAATATTGGTTCTTGTCACTATGCTATAGTCCAGGTTACTTACCAAGAGTACACACACCGCAACAAGTATCAATACTCCCTTGCGAGGATATTTGCTATAATAAAATAAACATTTTTGTTATTTAGGATGCCATGTTATATTAGTTTTACTTTATTGGGGCATTGGATTGAATTACTATAATTTTAATTGTCTATAGTATACTAAGGAAAACTAGCATAGCAAGTCAAGCCGAAATTATAACTTCACATAGGTTAGTGAAGGTGAATGTAAAAATCAAAATAATCTTCGTATCTATCCATACTTCCAATCTTCTTGCTAGTCTCCATTATTATTATTTTGTATTTGTCGAGGTGGCGTTGAAACCTTAAAACGCAGTAGACGCTATTATGTATCTTTTTATTTGATAAATTGACTAAAACCGCAAAAAACAGGTCTTCAACTTCTATTACGAGTCTTACAAATAGATTAGTTTAACTAAATTAGGTTTAGTTTGGACAGATTTAGTTTGTTAGCAAGATTATACAATGTATTAAAGAAAGCTGGAAGCCTATTTTCTCTTATATTTTGATTTTGTCTTAAATGAAAGTTGAAGTCCATTTTAGCGATTTTCATTTATTGGTTTGTTTTGAAAAATTTTTAAATAACTTAAAAGAAAAAAAATTCTTTAACACAGGATGTTGTCGATTCAGACAGAATAAGAAAAAATAAATAAATAATGACAATGTAATTTGAAAATATTTAACAATACAAAAAATAAAAAGCAAAGTTTGCTCAGTATGGAAAATATAACATACTTATTAATATTTTAACTTAATTTAGGTTTAAATATAGTGCATACATTAACAATTTAAAAAAAAAAAAATTAAATAAAAAAAAAAAAAATGGGAAAACCCAAATATTTCTAAAAAATAATATGATATATCAATCCATAAATATATTAACAATAGGCCTAGAAATATTATCAGTAAATATAACATAACTTATCTAAAAGATCAATATTCTCTCCTGACAAAAAAAAATAAAATTATATTTACATCCTCCGCTGCGAATCTAAACCGTAAATAGCACATAAAAAGGGTAACTATCGCTTGACATTTTAATACCACTATTTATTAAGACTAAAGTAACCATTAACAAAAATATCAGATTTCAAAAACTTTATTTTTATAAGATTTCGCAAACAAATTTTAATCTACAAATGTGATCCCATCTCCCCTACTACTACCACTACTAATATATATATATATATAATATATATTAATATCTATATATATATATATATTATATATTATTATATATATTATATTTATATATAATATATATATATATATATCATATATATAATATATTAGTATATATATAGTATATATATATATAATATATATATATAATATATATATAATATGTATATTAATAGTAATATATATATTATATAATGTATATATATAATATTATAAATATATTATATATATATATATATTAAATATATATTCGCCGCCTTCATACAGAAAGGACGCTGGGTTAAATCCTCCTCCGCGAGCAGTTGAGTTTTATCTACCTGGGGGCAAGAATAAAACTCGACTGCGAACACGTGGTGGCGCTGGTTGGATAGCCGGCCTTTAAAGTTTTCGACTATAGACGATTATGATCGACGCACATGTAGACGGCAATCAGATGGATGAGACGGAGTCTACAGAGTAATGCGCGGGCAGGTATATAATCAAGTATAGAATATACAGATGCATAGGGGATAAAAGCACGTTAAAAGGTAGTTTATATATATATATATATATATATACATATATATATATATATTATATATATAATATTTATATATAATATAGATATATATACTATAGTATATATATATAATATATAGTATTTATATATACTTAGATATTAATATAGATAATAGATATATATAATTAAATATAATATTATATAATACAATATAATATTATATAGCTATATATTTAATATATATATATAATATATATTATAATTGTACCCTCTGATTATTCTACCCTACCTAGTATGTTCACTAAAACCTGACTAATTCTAACTGACAATGATGACAAAAATATCTTTACTAAATGCACAATTAAAAATGTACAAAAAAAACACTATATTTTGATTAGTTACTGTAAAATCGCGACATAACATTTTAAGAAAAGCATTTCAAAAAGTATTTCCTTTATTATCTTCTACGACAAAAAATTAAGGTATAATCTTTCTTTAATATTTGTTATCCATGTTAAAATAAAATTATTACATTCAAATCGTTATCTTTCAATCTTTTACCAGTAGATAATTTCTCTAATCAATGTGGATTACACGAAGGGAAAAATGTTACAAACTGACCGCGTAGCCACTATGAAAACAATTAGACACGAAAGCAAGCAGTATCAAGATTACAAATTTGATCATCATTTATCACAATAAAATAGGTTTGTGTAACTGTCATCTGAGTACCTACATAAAAGGATATTACGTGTGATAAATATTTATTAATGTGAAGCATGAGCAATTGAAGTGATACTATAAAATATTTTAAACGAGCCTAAAAGAAACTTCAAGATACATTAGGCAGCTTTGTTTGTTTATTTCCCTAAGGCTAAACTCTAAGAACCAGAACTCCGGAACAACACGAAATTTTCGTTCTTTCCCCCAAAAATGTAGTTTTCAATACCATCAACACTAAAACATCTGATACTCGAAGTGTACGTATAGGTATTATTTCTTTCCCAATAACAATACACAACTTAAAGATTAACTGGTTAAGAAATATCCTTTTCAATCCATAACAACAAATTCTTTTGGAGTTTTTAAACTTTGTTTTTCATATTTTGAAGTTGCCTTTATTATAATTATTGTGAACAAATCTTTTAATTATTCTCCAGTAGTCCCAGTACACTCAAATACCAAACACGAATCAACCGAATTAGCAAAAATTGACAATAATTTCTCAGTAAAATAAGGAAGACGAAGAGGGGTAGAAAGTAATTAATAAGATGTTTTGGAAAATGATAATTGCCTAATAAAAAGCTGTAAAAATTCACTAAGTCCCATCTTGACTGGAATTTGTCACATCACTAGAGAGAGGTATTATTTCCAAAGATAAGTAATCTTAAGACAAACCTAATATGGACAGAATACAGGAAACCATCATTCAAATGGATCAATAAAATCTTCAAGAACCAAAAGATTTTTAATTAAAGGAAAGAAGAGAAATATAATTTACACATATTGGGAAGAAATATATCTTGTTTTTGTAGCGGCACGAGAGCTTAGGCAACAACGATAAAAAATTTGCAGTTGAATATCACGTGGTTTATCTAAGTTTTACCGCTTAGCTTTGGTTGCTAATCCATAAACATCTCTACTACGTCTTAATCCCAATTTTGAAATTATACAAAGAAAGCAAAGACACTTTACATGGGCTACCTTCTTAGCATGATGAAAACAAGGATTAAAGGGCCTATGGAGCTCCAGAGGTTTCCGACATGTTTTAAAGTATTCAAAAATTATTAGATCACGAGTGTAGAAGGCAAAATATCGGATACTGTGAGACGTGGAAACATTCCTCTGTGATAGGTAAAAAAAAATTAATAGATAAAAAATATAAGAAACAATATTATAAATCTAAGTAGGAGAAGAGACAGTTATGGTATAATATAAATTTTCTTCGTTAATGATCTAATATCACTGAAATAATAGCGCTCGGATGAATCAATTGCATCACAAGGCTATAATACTAAATTAAATAATATAAAAAAAAGTTAAATATTTCAAAAAAAATAAAACAACGAAATAAATTTTTTTTATGAAAAATGAAATTCACCTACTATTAATAGATTTATATATAAAATGATGATCTATGAGTACGAATATTATACACTATCAATATATACTAGTATTTTTGTCACTGAGTTCCGAGCCGTATTGGGTACTCGATATATGTACTACTCTATTATATACTATCTTTATATAATCATTTAATATATATATATAATTATATTAATATTATTATATATATATATTAAATTACTATATATACTACTAATATATTATATATATATATATTATATCGTGTGTTAGCATTATTATGTATATAATATATATATTAATATATATAAATATATATAATATATTATATAATATAATATAAATAATATTATATATTAACTACTTTAATATGTTAGTAACTATATAAAAACTACTATATATATTATATATAGGAGCCTAATTGTATATCTACTTATACTATATATATATATATATGTATATACTATATATTATATATATATATATTTAGTATAATTTAATAATACCTTATATAAATATCGATATTACATATATATATATACTATCATTATATATATATATATTAGTATATACTAATTATATATATACTTATAATAATATATATATATATTATATATAATATTATATATATATTATAATATACTATAAGGTATTAATTTTATATATATATTATAATGTATGTGTCAGTGGGCGACCTCCAGATGCTCTATTGCTCACACTCGTTGCTCTCTCTCTCTCTCTCTCCTATATATATATATATATATTATATAATATAATATTATTATTATATATATATATTATAATATACTAATATATATATAATGAGTACGTATTATATAATATATATATAATAATATATATATATAATAATATATTATATATATATCTATATTATAATATATATGATCATATATGCTATATATACTATAAAGATAGGCCCATGTGTCTTCTAAAGCCGTTTTCTTTTTTCTAAGTATTTTAAATTAGTTAAGATTCCAAGATATATAACCTTTATTAATTAAATCAATAATCTATATATTTTACAGACACCGTCTCCGAGCTATTTCACGTAATATGGTACATGAGACTGCCGGCATTTTTATATAGGGTTAAAAGCTGATTATTTTTGAAATATGACGGAAGAGAACTACCTTTATTTTCGTTTTTTTAATTTTGCGATAAAAAAAAATAGTTTCATTTATTTGACTACAATCATTATCTCTACCTCAAAATAAAAATACTAAGAGTATATATTATCGTATAACATATGAAATTTTTGTACAAAAATATAGATCGTTTTACTAATAATATGTTAAACTCTCGTGCTGGTAGCACGAGTTAGAGCACGAGTATACGCCTTTACTGTATAATTAATATATATTAATATTAATTATTAGCTATCATAATATATATATAATATATATAAATTTCGTTATCTTTATTAAGTATATAATATATTTATTAAAATTACATATATATTATATTATATATATATATAATACATTTATATATATATATTATATAAAATTATAGTTATATATATATATATATATATATATAACATAATTATTAATCACATAATATGTATAAAAAAATATTTGATATATCTAACTTGCAATGAATAAATGTCAAATTAATAATATTCAAAACCATTGTTACTCAAAGCCTGCTATTTCTTTTAATTGAAATGATTAAAATTCAACGAAAATTTTTGAATATCAAGATATCACTTTCATAACTGCATAAATAATATAAAATACATCAGACAAGAAAAAAAATTGAAGTGAATCATTATGATGATCTACGCGTAGGAATATATTTTATAATGATTATATATATAAATTAACTATTTTAGCAATAACAAGATTAGAATATATTTAGCAAGCATTGCCTATTTTTTAATTTACGCTTAAATATAATACTGACTAAGGAAAAATTACATTATCAGCTTAAACTTTTAGATTCTAAAAAAAATATTAATACAGAGCAAAATAAGAAAACATTATGATACATACTAATTGATAAAAAACAATTGATGAGTAGTATGGCTACATCATAATCTAATATCACATTAGAAAAGATACAATACCATTATGACGATAAGATATATAATTATATAAATATTATATGTAAGCAATTATATTATTTTAAATATAAATTATAAAAAATAATTATAAATTAATTAAAGTTTATACACTATATATAATCCTAATCAAAAAATCAAATATCAAAAAAAAATCGTATCTCAAATTAAACGTTGCTTCGTGGATTAGGCAATAATATATAACTGATCAACTTATTTTAGTACAAATAATGAGATGAGATAGTTGTCAACTATACTCTCAAATTTGGAACCTATTTTATAAGTTTTTGATTACCATATTGTCTACTTAAGAAACTAGAATAAAAACGTGATATTGCGTGATAATATAAATACTGAATGTATGGTGAAAACCGTGAAGCGTTTATATGTATTCTTATGGAAGGTATTTATCGTACAACATATTATTATTAGTAATTAACTTAAATATAATACTTTCAATCAATAAGATATTAAACCTAATATTCAAATGTCTTCCCAAGCTAAACAACGGTAATATATTCAGTATTCACTTTCTTACAATTTTGCGGAATATTTATTTGTATTTCTTTTTGGAGGAAGTTTAATAAATGTCGTTTATCCTGTCAAATTTCATTATCAGTTCAAAGTTAAATCGCCAACTTCGTCGTCCACAGGCAACACTTTACTTGATCAAGAAAAATGTCAAGGAATCACTAAGGGTAGATGAGCCATAAGTCAACCAAGAAAAAAATCCCGCAAAAACTAAAGAATAACGATAAAATATTAACTATCGAATTTAAAACATTTTTCCATTTTTTTTTATTACTATACATCCGATTTTTGTTCAAATTTTCTGTTCAGTTATAGAACAAGGTTCGCATTTTTTGTTTAGAGCATCGTTTTGTGTGATCTTCCGTTTGACCTCTAGAAATTCTATTGTCTATTTGAGCGCCCAACTATAAATTAAATAAAAAATCTTAAAATTTGAACAAAAACTGATATATACATTACCTAAAATGGTTATACCATAACATATAATGACTAGTTTATCATTTGGAGTATATTTCAAATTAAATCACAACCACTATATAACGTTATATAGTACCAATAAAAGGTGATATGTATAGTACTAGTATTACTTAATATAGATAAATATAGTATAAACATATATAAAGAACATAAGTAATATAAATAATAAGCTCATGAAGCTACATACTGATACTATAAAGAACATAATCAATATTTCTTTCAATCAATTTCACTGTTATAATGCAGTCATCAGTTCTGGTGTAACAAATTATCTAATATATATATTAATATAATATATATATAATATATTATATATTATTTAGCCTTCAGTATTGATATATTATAATTATTATAATATTTATTATATATTAATTTCATCTGTATATTCTGTTAAATATATATATTATATTTTAAATATAATACCCCCTTCCCATAAACTGAGGGCTATGGGTATAGGTGATAGTGTATATACGTATTAAACATAACCTGCGTGAAATACAAAAAGTTGATATTAGGTAAAAATAATTAATGGACTCGGCAAGTCGTAGAAAAGAAAGCCTCAGATTTATACCGCCCCTTTTATATACCTTTTTGTTAGATAACTCGTTCGCAGTCAATGAAAATCCATCCTATAAAGTCATTTTCTAAGAGGGACCGCGAGGAACTCCTCCACTATGGCATCTCGTATCTATAAATTATATTAATTGGCGTTCAATCCCTTGGCCCAGTAGTGTAGGTACACTACAACCATACGCCCTCTTCTCACAAATAACACCCCTAAGATGGTTCATCTTCTATTATATGTACTACCTTTCTTCTCACCTCTTGACCAAACTTATCACATTTTCTCGCCTCATGGGATTCCTTATAACTTAGTACTTAATCCTAACTTTTTACTTTACGTGATCTCTCAACAGGCTCGTCTGTAATTTCCCTAACTACATTCATTCACCACTATATTATGCGTGACACATAATCACTGAATGAATGTCATATCAGATCAGCATGCACCCTTTTAACAAATCAATCTATATCTGGTGAATCTTTTTCTTTTTCAATTAAACTTTGGTATACATTACTCCCTTGCTTACCGTATAAAATTTTCAATATAACAACTCTACCTATTTTATTCGTATTCATTCCTCATCATTTTTTTAATTCTTCTCTACACCTTTATTACACACCCCTAAGATTAGTCCATTATACCTGAAAACACATGTACTTTTAGATCTATATACTACTCTTATTCCGGACCATAGTACTTCACTATTATACATTAACTTAATAAATAATAATTTCATATATATTCAAATTATATTTTCAAACATTTTCATTCTTATTTTTAAGAAAAACAGTCTCCAAGCGCAGATTATTGTTGGTGTTGCCACTCGACTACTCATTTGTATTTACGGTCATAGATTAAACTGACTGAGCTGGTCGTAACATACTAGTAGAATTATTTGAAGAAACATTATTTGAGTGATTAGTAGGATTCTTTTCCTTATTGCTTTGCTCAGTACTTACTGGAGGAGTTAATTCAGACTCCTCAATTTGACCTAAATCAAATAAAATAATTTCTCGCTTAATATTTGTTGCACTAACTTCATCCACGGGTGACTTACTAAGGGTGTCATTACAACTCTCTGTCTCTCTATTGTTAATTCTTAAAGTAAGAGGTTTAACTATATTTGTCCTAGGAACATTCTTGGTTGAGGGAATAGGCACGCTATAGGAACAAGCACTGACTGTCTTATCTACATGTTTAGATTTTATATTGATTATATTTGAAGACGTTGCTTCGGACGAAGATTTTAAAGATAATTCTTTTAATCTTAAGTTATTAATTGTATTGCCTACACCGGCATAAGGTGGGTATTCGTCTTCAGAATCACTGCTAGGAATATAATACTCAGGTCCATCTATATCGCCATCATCATCTTGGACAACAGCCCCAAAGTTTTCCGAGTTAGCCTTATCATTCAATATATTAGAATCATTACTTAAAAACGTGTTTAAATCATCTATGTGTTGATAAGCACATTCCGATCCGTATGTACATTCTAAAGAGAGTTGATTAAAGCAATGTATACCATCTAACTTGGGAAATTTATGTATTTTTCTGCATGACAAATCTGAACAACACCTTTTATGCAAATAGTTAAGACATCGGTCTTTAGCAAGCTTATCTTCGTATAATGTCTTAGTCTTCTTGGAACATCTCCTTTCATGAATATAATTACAATTGCTTCAGGAGGACGAATACGCACCTGCGTATGGCCGTGTTTAGGCAATGCAGTTGGTATAACTTAAAGTTCTAAAACATTGTATCTTTAAAATCTTCGATCGCGAAGCAAGGTATCTGTGTCAAATACAAGTCAATATTAAAACGGGCTGAACGATTTTAGAAAACGACAATCTAGTACTTGTCCTTACTAACGTGCGGTATTCCTTCAACGCGAAGGATTGTATCTAGTAAAATCCAATGAAACCTCTACTTTAAGAAGTTAACAATAGGAGAGACAGAGGTGTTTTGAGTGACACCCTAGTTAAGTCACCCAGTGAAAGGAGGTAGCGCAACAAATTATTAAGCAAGAAACTGTATGTTTGTTTAATTTTGTTCAGAAATGACGACTACTGAAATAACTAAGATTTTGGTATGTATTTCGAAAACTTCTGTTATTCTTGACTCTATGTAGTTTCGTGTGCTGCATGGCTTGCCTATCTTTAGTATCCTTTTTTTTTTCTTTAGCGATCTGCTACTATAAATTTGAGGACATTGCTGGATCGGAGATTACTATCAGAAGAATTATTGGAACTGTTACCGGTGAAAAGGAAGAACTTTGTTTTTCTTATTTTTTGCCACAGTTATGTCCTCTATACCCTGCAGTTTGGAAAGAAATATAATTGAAGGTTTGGTTGGCTGGCCTTACTGGTACCAATGTATGGTAAGTCTGATGGAGGATTACGGATCATTGCAAATTGTTGATCTTCTATTAAGTTGATCTTAAAGCGTTATTTTGAGAATTGTTTTTCGTTTTTTAATGATTTCAGTACTGCTTACTGATTACTATGATGCTTTTTCTTTATCAGAGAGGCTAGAAACTCGTTACATAGTATGTTGGAGCTTATCTTTGACTGAAAGGTTTAGGATTTATAGAAGCTATTTTACGTGTTTTCATTGGACGAATTTATAAAGATAGTTACACATCCCTAAACTGTAGAAGAAGATATTCACGTTTCTTTTAGAAAAGAATTATAGGCAGATTGTTTTTAGTATTACTGGTTCTTTCGGTTTGGCAGGCGATTCCGTTGCTAGTGTGACAAGGGCCTCTAGAACTCTGATTTTTCAAATTTGGCAGCTGCTGTTCGTGGACTAGAGAAATATTATCTTGAGTTAGTTAATTGCTTCCAGTTTAGGATGATAGTCTGTTTGACATTTTATTAAGCTTTGTGTGAGGCAGTTTAAAAAGCGAGAGAAACTTAGAAGTTTCAATATTAGTTTTATTTTTAGACAGAAAAATGTTCTTTGGTCTAGTATCTGAAAAAAGGTTCTAAAACTCCACTGAGCGTTTGATTCTTGTCTTTCTTTGCTTCACCTCCTCTTTTGCCCAAGATTGGGGTAAAATGGATGTACAGAGGCATCGGAAAAGAAAAGCGATAGCGGGGAGAACATGACAAAACGTCGAAAAGAGAAGCCCAGCCTGTACCGCGCCCTCTGTACCCATATAATTAGGTGAGAGCTCGTCACAGACAGAAAATCCACCCTAGAGCATCCATGGGACCGCGACGGACCCTCACTATTGGTAAATCGTCAAAGTAAGGGTTCATCCCCTGGCCCAGGTGGGCCACAACCATTGCCCCCGATACAAAACCCCGCCATTCCTCCTATCAGCACCTTAGTTCTCGCCTCTGGCGCAACTCACATTCTCTGCCTTCAGACATTTGTCGGTTCACCGACTCATTTCCACTTCACTTCGTCTCCCAGCCGGGTCGTGCCCAACACCACTCAGCCACTAGTACAATGCCGCCTGTAAACCAAGCCGAACTATCATTCTGCCTTTCCACATGGACCAGAACCATCTCAACATACTTCGATTTGATTCTGCTCATTGTACCGCCTTTCTTCGCGACACCACACCACTTCTAGATACGTTCATTCGCTCTCTTTATCAATTCTTCTCATCACAAAACACGACCCCTAAGATTGTCCATCTGAACCACATTAACTGGTAGATCTATAGTTCTTATTCCAGACCATAGTCTTCACTACTATAAAGTAACACAGGTAACAACATACCCTCATGTAAGACCCTAGCACACGCAAGAGACTTATCCCTTTTGCATTCACCAAGGATTTGAATTGCGACCAGCCACCTTCCTGCCGATTTCACAACTTTCCTACTAGCACTCTGCATTCGTCGCGGTTCCCTTCTCAGTCCAACCGATTATAGCCCTTAAAGGTATGCTTAAACCTCAGACACTTTTTCTAGCATGCTTCACAATCTAACATAACCTTCACACACTAGGAGTGTCCTCACTCACAACCATAAACCTTACTCTTATCCACGTTTAGTTTTCAAGCCCCCTGCCTTTTTTACAACCCTTGCAAGGATCTCGTCTGACCCAATCCTCTGCAAACTCGTCTTCAGATTCGCCACACAGAACCCAATCATCCGGCATGTAATAGGTAGGGCACCCTGCCACTCATCTCCGATGTCTCCACCATATCTGAACACCATTTGCCTGCATCCCCACTCGAATTCTTTCATAACCCCATCCATTATGAAATTAAATAAACCAAGGAGACGTAACACAACCCTGTCTTACTCCGCGATTAATCCTAAAACAATCACCATTGACACCATTTATTCTTACACACGCTTCACTATAGTTATAGAAAGATTCTAATACCATTTAGAATTAGAAGAAATATTAGCAGACATAATATTATTATTATTATTTTCAGTTGGCAGCAATTCTTTGTTATATGACAAAGATTCTAAGCTCTCTGGTATTTTAGATTTTGAAGATTCAGTTCGTGGACCAGAACTATCGTTTAAGCTAGTTAGATGATCACTTTTGACGGATACATTTATGTCAGAGAGGAGCAGGGATCTAGATAAAGCATTTTTCTTTAAAATGTTCTGTTTAGATCTATTAAGCCTATCAACATCATCTACAGATTCTTTTTCTTGTTCCCACCCCTTACAATTTAAGACATTGACATTTGATGATTTCTGACTCTCTGCATTGTTTAAATTTGAAGGTAAATTTAATTTACCATCAGGATCATTTAGTGTTCGCTTTATAATTTTCTTTTTTAAAGGATTACTAATAGATCTAATATAATCGGAAACCTCTGAACCATCAAGTTCTTTTTCAATTTTTACTTCTACAGGTAATAATAAAGTACCATCCTCTTTTGAATTGCAGAATGTTTCCTTTTATTTACTGTTTAAAGAACTACTATTAATATCAGTTACTTCTGAAAATTCAGGTTTTATTTCAGTCTTTACTTCCACAGGAAGTGATAAATTGTCACCCTCTTTTGAAATGGAGGAAGTTTCTTTTTCTGCACTACTTAAAGTACTACTACTAAGTACTACATTTCATTACTTTAAGGAACTGGTTTGAAGTCCTCTTCTTTATGGGTCCTTCCGACACACTACACAGACTCAGGAGAGATATTATTGATATGTATATATGTTGAGAAAACAGAAAATAAAAGAATTAATACTTGATTGTTGATTATTTAAATGTTATTTAAATAGTAGAAATAGTAGTGCATAAATATATATATAAATATATATATATAGAATGCCTCCAAAGAACAAACAGAAAAAATTACATATAAGTTCCCTCGAACCCCCTGTGCACAGCGTATTCTTTGAAACCGCAATGTAACCTTATTTCCCCCCTTAGAATCAATCCCATGAGATTGAATAATAGAATAATAGAAAAAATAAAGCAATGCTTTCTCTTTGCAAGATATCGATACTATCTTCCTTATTGTGGTAATGTAATTGTGACCTATCCTGTTAATGGTTCCTTTCCTCCTTTGCCTTATTAAACAGCCCTGAAGGCAAGAGTGTTTCCTTAATAAATCCTTAATAAAATATATTGCCTCCTTATTTATCCTTTCCTTTTTCCTTTAGTTCATTTCATTAATGAATGATATGTTAATGTTCATATATCACATAAGTCTTTTAATAGTTCATTAAACACTGAAACACATAAAACTAAATTAAGTAAACACATAACAAAAGAAAAAAAAAACATAACTTAAAACAAAACCCCAAGAACAACGTTGAACCATCTTCTTCTTCTTTTCCTTCTTCTTCTAAGACCTCAATCTAACAAAATACACAAAAAAAAAAACAATCATTCTTATACCTTTCTCTCTCTCTCTCTCTTCTTCACCTCTTTCTCTCACAAACCACTATTTCCTTCCACATAGCCTTTTATACCTTTCACATCCACTCTGTTCTTTGTAAACACATCAGCCAATTGATTCTTAGTATCCACCCATTTCACTTCAGTTATCTTTTTCTCCTCTAACATCCATCTGATCCATGCTACATCTATTCTTAAACCCTTACTCAACACCTTAGTTTCTGAATACACTGCATTTTTAAGAGTCTTGCTATCAGTATACACTCTCACTGGCAATCTATTACCCCCAATCACTTCTCTCCAACATTCTTCTGCAAACATACCAGCTTCCACCCCTTCTATAAACCCGATTGCCTCTGCCTCTATAGTGGACCTGGCAACTCTCTTTATGCATTTTGACTTCCAAACAATAGGACACCTATTCCCCTGTTTATCCTTTAAACACACTATGTACCCTACCTGTGGATTCACCCTTTCCTCATTCCCATGAGATGCATCAGTATACACCTCAATTTCCACATTATCTTTTAGTTTACTCAGCCATATCCCCATACTCACAGCTTTTCCCCTCTTCAATATATTAATTAATTTTCTCATTTCTTCTACTTTCCCTCCCTTAAAGAATCTACTTCTCTCACTCACAGCATACGATAAATCGGGTCTTGTCTGGCCGCTTAACCAATTGATTTGTCCTACTAAGGACCTGTATAACGTTAATTCCTTTTCGTTCATATCCCTATTGCCAAAAAATTCTCCTTTTTCAGGTATCCTTATCCCCTCTAGATACTTTTCCTGTTCCAACCAGATTCCATCCTCCTTATCCTTTATGTTTACTCCTATGTACTTAAAACCTTCTTCTTCCTCTGAACCTATTTCAAGTTGATCTTTCATTTTTTCTATTACCTCTCTGATAAACTCAGGTGTACCTCCAAAACAGAAATCATCTACGTGGGTGCACATGATACCCATTAAACACCCCTCTTTCTTCCAGAAAAACAAAGTTGACTCCAGTTTACTTTTCTGTCCTCCCAATTCCTTAATCAACGACACTACCTTATCGTACCATACCCTGGCTGCGTCCTTAAGCCCATATACAGTTTTTTTCAGTTCCCAAACAATACCCTTTTCCTTTGCCTCTTTAGGTGGAATTACAAAAACCTTCCTCTTAATCTTATCCCCTTGTAGGTAAGCAGATTTGATATCTATTGAGCTACACATCCAACCTTTCCTTTTCATAACGCTTAAACAAAACCGCAATACCTCTCCTGAACAAGTTGGTGCCTCAGTCACTAGTCCATCTCCTTCCTCCTCAAAACCTCTTGCTACTAAACGAGCTTTACATATTACTTCGTTATTTTTTAACTTTTCGGTAACCACCCATCTTAAAGATATCAATTTCTGCCCTTTTTCCTTTACTCTCTGAAAGACATCATTTGCTTTCCAATTGTCTATTTCCTTTAACTTTGCATTCAAAGTTGTTTCATCATCCCGATTACCAAACCACACCTCAGCCTCATCGTCTATGATTTCAATATCTTTATAATCTCTTAAGTCTATCCATTTCATCTCCCCACTAGCCATATTCTGTACATTATAGCTGTCACTCCATTTTTTGCTATTTGCCTTTCCTGCTCTGCTAAGCACTTTTACATCAATGCTTTCCTCACTATTTCTATCTGTACACTTATACCTTTTTCCGATTACAATTTTAGGTATGCCATCCTCACAATTGTCTTTATCTTCATCCTTTTCTTCGTCTTCATCAACTGAGCTATCATCCTTCTCATCTTCAGCCCTCTTCCTATTCACAGGTCCTCGTAACGCATAGGGTTCATCATCATCCTCAATGTTCTCCTGAAAACTTCCTTCCTTATTCCCAACCATCTCTATCTCATCCGTATCTTCTTCCTTGTTGTCCTTGTTGATCATTTTTGGGACCCCTTCTAACCTAGTTATATGTATCCGGGCTACATCCCTTAAAGTCCCTCCGTGTTTTACTACAACCGTCTTACCATCCCGGCCAATCACCTTAGCTGGTCCCCTCCATTGCTTATCTATCTCCCTCTTATAATAAACCTCTTCCCCCGGTTCAGCCAGCTCCAAATTATGATCCCGTAACTGACCCTTCATAGCTCTTTTTATCTTCTCTTCTGCTTCTTGTTGTATATGGATCATCCTGGCTTTTGCTAGCCCTTCTAGTTGTTCCTTTATCATTTCTGACTCATTTCCTAACACACCAATATTCCTATCTTCCTCAGATGTATTATTTGGCATCCTAACACCCCTACCAAAGACCAATTGATTTGGTGAATAACCATTCCGATCAAGTAAGCTATTTTTTGCCGATACTGACCAAGAAAGACTATTCTTCCTCCCTTGACCATCGTCCCTCATCTTCCTCATAGAATCTTTCAACAAACCCACCATTTTTTCACACTGACCATTGCTCCATGGACTTTCAGCTGCAGTTGCCCACTGAATCATTCCAAACCTTTCACACAACACTTTCATTTCCTCATTTTGAAATTCCAAACCATTATCACTCAAAACTTTATCCGGGGCACCAAACACACTTATCCATTTATCCAACACTTTTTCCACTATTTCTTTCGGCTCCTTGCTCTTCACCCAACAAGCCTGGCAAAACCTTGTGCTCATATCTATCATAACCAAGAAACGATGACCCTCCAACTCCCCCAAATCCATAGCCACAACCTCATTAAATCTACTGGCCAAAGGTAATCCTACCACTGGCCTACTCGGAGTCCTTTTGTACCTCCTACAGGTATCACATTCTGCACTTATTTTATCCAAACAGCTCCTAATTAACCTCCAATCCTCCCCCTTTATTTCATCCTTATAAGCGTTCCTCATTAAAACCCACAACCTTTCCTTACCAGGATGCCCAAACTGCATATGAAGCCTTTTTACCATCCTTTCCCTATTCCTTTCGTCTAGCAAATCTTCCTTGGTACCACCATGCCACCAGACACTCTTATTAAAACTCTTTCTCAAAAAAATAGTTAAATGCCCCTTTTCATTTGGCCAACATCTCACTCTCATACCATTAAAAACCCCTACACTTAATTCATTCGTACTTAGGTTAATACTTACCTCCATTCTCCTTAAAGATTCGTTCCCCATCAACCAAGGGATGTCACCCTTCACTACCTCAGTAATCAAGAAGAATTTCTGATTCCCAAGAAAACAAGGTATGTTTAATTTTTTTACCAAAGGATATATCGATTCCCCAAAAACATAGTTCCCCTCTATTCCCTCCATAGAATCCCTCATCTCCTCTATCTCCCTCCCATTCATACTTCCCACTACTATACCTAGTCACTTCTCTCCTATTACGTTTTTTTGACATCCAGTATCAATGATAGCCCCTATATCTTCATACTCCTTATCCTTATTTCTCTCCTCTGTTAGGTTACCTTCACCAAAGAATGCTTGTGGCTCTACCTGATTAAACCACCCTCTACCTCTACCTATACCCCTCAAAACTCCAGTTCCTTTCTCCTCTCTTCTTCCTACTCCTGAACTCTCTGCCGTTCTCCTCCAACGCCCCTTCTGAGGACAATCCGCTGCAAAATGATGCTCAGATCTGCATACAATACATTTCATGATTTGCCCGTATTGATTCCTTGGATTAGTTCCAGCATTCTTACTCTCTGTAAAACCTTTCCTTTGTTGTGTCCACCAACCCTTATTGTCCTGTGTCCTTTCTCTCTTTCCACCTATACCTTCACACACATTTATAAGCCCATCCTTAAAAGTTTGGAATACCCAACTGTCCTTTCCACAGTACGCTAATACCATCTGCTTCTGGGTTAATTCTACATTCGCACCCTCCAACAGATGAACGCATCTCATGTCCTCTCCTAGTTCCACCCTTCCTGCCTTCTTACATTTATCCTCGATTAGCTCATATCTTCCTACATACTCCCTCATACTTTCTCCCTCATTTCTCTTAATATAAAAATACTCCAAAATTTTGTCATATCTATCCCTTTGTTTCTCTTTTCCGTATCTTTTGTCCAACTCTGTTAATATCTTTTCCACTCCTTCTTCTTTACTTAAACCATCCAGATTAATGTTATACACACATTCAAATGCCTTCTTTCCTAAGGTCAGCAAAATCTCTCCGCCAGGACACTCGTATTCATGTCCATCTAACTTTACCCACCAGTCGATTCGTTTCTTCCACATCTCATAGTCCTCTGCATCGGAGCTATCACCCTTAAACGGTGGACACCCCCTCTTCCCTCTCCTGCCTTCAAAGCTATCACCACCACTACCACTCTCGGTCTTTTCTACCTTCTTGTCCATCCTTTCTCTATCACAATGGCCACGCTAGAGCAACTACGCTCTGCTACCAATTGAAAATAAAGTGATACAAAATTATCCTTACTTTAAGGAACTGGTTTGAAGTCCTCTTCTTTATGGGTCCTTCCGACACACTACACAGACTCAGGAGAGATATTATTGATATGTATATATGTTGAGAAAACAGAAAATAAAAGAATTAATACTTGATTGTTGATTATTTAAATGTTATTTAAATAGTAGAAATAGTAGTGCATAAATATATATATAAATATATATATATAGAATGCCTCCAAAGAACAAACAGAAAAAATTACATATAAGTTCCCTCGAACCCCCTGTGCACAGCGTATTCTTTGAAACCGCAATGTAACCTTATTTCCCCCCTTAGAATCAATCCCATGAGATTGAATAATAGAATAATAGAAAAAATAAAGCAATGCTTTCTCTTTGCAAGATATCGATACTATCTTCCTTATTGTGGTAATGTAATTGTGACCTATCCTGTTAATGGTTCCTTTCCTCCTTTGCCTTATTAAACAGCCCTGAAGGCAAGAGTGTTTCCTTAATAAATCCTTAATAAAATATATTGCCTCCTTATTTATCCTTTCCTTTTTCCTTTAGTTCATTTCATTAATGAATGATATGTTAATGTTCATATATCACATAAGTCTTTTAATAGTTCATTAAACACTGAAACACATAAAACTAAATTAAGTAAACACATAACAAAAGAAAAAAAAACATAACTTAAAACAAAACCCCAAGAACAACGTTGAACCATCTTCTTCTTCTTTTCCTTCTTCTTCTAAGACCTCAATCTAACAAAATACACAAAAAAAAAACATCAATATATATATATATATATTATATATATATATATATTATATATGATGTTTGTATATAAATAATATATATATATATATATATATTATATATATATATATATATATATAATATATATTAGAAATATATTATTAGGATATAAGTATACTGTTATTAACGTACCAACAATAATTAAAATCATAAAACCAAAAAAAATATATATATATATATATATATATATATATATATATATATATATATATATATATATATATATATATATATATATATATATATATATATATATATATATATATATATATATATATATATATATATATAATAAATATAAATATATATATAATATTATATATAATATATATATATAAATTATATATAGTATATATATATATATTTATATATATATATATAAAATATCTATATTATATATATATATATATATATATATATTTTGATAACATCAATAATAATATTAATGATAATAATAATAATAATAAAAACGTGAAATAATTTCTACAAAACAAGCTTTAATTAACAATGTCGAGAGGCACTTTCAACAAAACTAAATTTGAAGTTGATATATTTTAAACAATATATAATATTTAGTTCATATATTATCACAATGTAAAAAAAGGACATTTAACCCCTTCTATTTCTCCGATCCCTCGACCTGGATCTTGACCTCGTTTTCCATTTATCTCTTGACTGGTGCTTCTCATGGTTCTTATCGTAATACTTCATCCTCTCTCCTTATTCAGCTTCTCCAAATATTTTAGGCTATACTTGTCCTTGTGGTAGTGGTAGTGGAGCCTGTCGTCCTTCACATACTTGTAAGGTTTATCGAACCTCTCCAATTTATAGTAGCGATCATATTTCTTGCTAGAGGATTTCTCGTATTTGTCATACGTGCGGCTAGGGCTCCTTGAACCGAGCCTCTCCAATTTATCATAGTAGCGATCATATTTCTTGCTAGAGGATTTCTCGTATTTGTCATACGTGCGGCTAGGGCTCCTTGAACCGAGCCTCTCCAATTTATCATAGTAGCGATCATATTTCTTGCTAGAGGATTTCTCGTATTTGTCATACGTGCGGCTAGGGCTCTTTGGACCGAGCCTCTCCAATTTATCATAACGATCATATTTCTTCCTAGATATTTTTTCGTATTTGTCATACTTGGGGTGAGGGCTTCTTGAACATAATCTTGATCGCGAAACTGAAGTAACAATTGGTCTCTTCTCTCCGCTACTAATAAAACGCGGAGGTGGAGCAACTCCCGCTGGGGACGGAGATTCTGAGTATTTTTTCTTGTAAATCGCTCCCCCTTGATCTGGATCTAGTGTGAGTTCGTTTAGCTTTTTTGCCTGCATGCCTACTTGGAGATCTAGACTTGCTTCTGCTACTACCACTCTGCTTCCGACTTTCCGAACATGACCATTTACTTTGTGTTGATGATGCAGAACTGCTCGTTGAAGAAGTGTCGCTCTTTGACACTGGATTAAATGTTGTAACCTCCTTAGAAGTGACTAAGGCACTGACAACCTTTCGCAAATGTTCCTCTTGCAGCTTACGTCTTAGCTCAGCAACTTCAGCTTCTTGCAGCTTACGTCTTAGCTCAGCAACTTCAGCTTCTAATACTTGTAATTTTTTCTTTTTTCTGGTGTAAAGTTTCAGAATAGATGCTGCTATTCTTTCAATGTCCGACAAGGTGACTTTAAACACATGGTACCATGGAGGATTTTCAGGAAGAGGAACTTTGAGTTGTCGCCCAGCCAGCCAAATACAGCTACAGGCAATAGTTTCGGGAGAATACCTCACATAGGCATCAGTTCTTAAGACATCATTCATATAATTCCTGTAATTAAAAAAAAAAAAACGTGTTGGTTTTCCATTACAATTAATTTAAATCATCATATAAGCACTTACCAACCCCCTGACTATCCATTCTTATCTAACACTTATACTGATGGCTCGCTTGACATTCAGTTACTAAAGATAATTCATTTTATTAAAATTTCTACCCAAAATTATATCTACTAGTTTAAAAAAAAAATTTATATTATTATTATATATATATATATATGATATATATATAATATATATATATATATATATATATATTATATATATATATATATATATAAAATATATATATAAAATATATATATATATATATATATATATATATATATATATATATATAAAATCATCTAACTTTTTTTCCCCAAGACTGGGAGTAAGGTGCGTGACATGTATCGGAAAAGAAAAGTAGTAGAAGAATATGACAAGTCGAAAAGAAAGCCCAGCCTTTCCGCCCCCTATATACCTAATAATGAGAACTCGTCGCAGTTAGAAAATCCACAATAGAGCATCACAGGACCGCGATGAATCCTCACTATGGCATATCATAAGTGTAGGGTTATCCCTTGGCCCAGGTGGGCCACACCATACCCCCTACAAACCCCCGCCTTCACTCCTATTTTGCACCTTTCTTCTCGCCTCTGCCAAACTCACATTCTCTCCTCCAGGCATTCCTTTACTGACTCAATCCACTTTTTCTTCAGTCTTCCAGCCAGTCGATTCCCAACACCCACACCACTATACATCCGCTTAACCAACCGACCATCATTCATCCTTTCCACATGACCAAACCACCTCAATGTACTTTCTCTCATTTACCCCTTTCTTCACACACCACAACTCTCTAATACGTTCATCTCATTTATCACATTCTCAACCTAAACGCCCTAGATTGTCCAACAACACATTGAACTTCAGATCTATACCTCTTATTCCAAACAATAGTCTCACTACTATACATTAACACAGGTACAACAACATACCTCATATAAGACCCTAGCGCACTCAACGATTTAATTGCACTTTACATTCAACCAACGAATTTAATTGCACCAGCTACCTTCCTGCCATTCAGACTTTTCCTACTACACTGAATCATCCGTTCTCTATTCATCCAACAAATATCCTATGTGAATGTGAATGTGAATATCCTATGTGAATGTGCTAAAGTAGGAAGTAAGAATGTTAACAGTGAGTGGTGGAATGAAGAGGTAATGCAAGTGGTTATAAAGTAAAAAAGAAGCGTGGCTTGAATGTACTAAGACAGGCTAAGAGAAGTTTACAAAAGAAAGGATGTTTGGACGAGTATATAGGAGGAAAAAAGGAATACTAAAAGTGCATACGTGGAGAAAACAAAGAAGGTAAATAAAAGTTTGAAGGAGGATGAGATGGACTTAAAAAGAAGTAGGAGCTTTATGGAAGGAGCGCAGAAGGTTAAGAATGAGAAAAGGGGAACCTGCTTAGAATAATGAATAGGGATGGTGCTTTTGTAACTGATGAAATGAATGTGAGGGGACTGTGGAAAGAACACTTCGAGAATCTGTATAATATTAACAGTAATGGAAGAGGTGATATTGAATGTATGTGGGTTTGATGCGTGCCAAAAAGGTAATAAGGATTTTTGGGGATTGAGGTCAATTAGCAAAGGAGGTGGTAATGGGTAGGGTGAAAAAAGTTGAAGAATGGTAAAGCTGCAGGTATAGATGGAATTTCTGTGAAATGATCAAGAACGGAGCTGAGATGGTGATTGATTGGAATTTGGAAGTTGTGTAATAAGCGTGCGTTTATGGAGGTATAGTTCCGAGGGATTGGAGGAAGGCAGTATAGATACCCTTATATAAGGGTAAGGGAGATAAGGGAATTAGGGACTATTTTAGTGTTGTAGGGAAGATAGATGTTGGTATTTTTTGGTCGAAAGAGTGGTCGAGTGAGACTAGAAGGACCGATGGTGGAAAGCACAGGTGCGGCGTTTAGAGTGCGATAGAGGGCTGTGTCTGGATTCAAATTTTACATTGAAACAAATGATTGAGAAAATGAGGGAAGAAGAATAAACTATGTATTTAGTTTTATGGTTTATACAGAGCGTATGATAGGATTAATAGAGGAAGCTCTATGGCAGGTGTTAGTAATGAATGGTGTTGGTGGTAGGCTCTGAATGGAATCAAAGAAATATGTATGACGATAGTGAGTGTTGTTTAGGAGAATAAAGTGTCAAAACTTGATTGGATTTTAAATATTAAATAGCGGCAAGTGAGGCAGGAGTGTTATGTACCCTGATTATTCCAATTGGTATATGGATGGGGTTATGAAAGAATTAGAGATGGGAGGTGCAGAAATGGTGATAGAATGATGGAGAATGGAGGTGAGTGGAGGGTGCCCTACCTATATATGCGGATGATTTGATTTTGTGTGGTGGAATCGAAGAGAGTTTGAGAGGATTGGTAGAAGAGATTTGGCAGGGGTGTGTAAAAGGAGGGGTTTGAAAAGTAAATGTAGCATAAGAGTAAGGTTATGGTTTGTAAGTTGAGACAGTCTTCGGTCTGTAAGTTATGTTAATTGGTGACCAGCTGAAACAGTGTCTGAGTTAAATATTTGGGATATATGTTGGATGAAGGGAACGGATGATGCAGGGTGTAGTTAGGAAAGTTGTGAATGGCAGAAGGTGGCTGGTGCAATTAAGATCGTTGGTGGGATTGTAAAGGAACATAGTCGTTAAGTTGCGCTAGGGTCTTTACATGGGGGTATGTTGTACCTGTGTTAAATGTATAGTAGTGAGACTAAGGTTTGGAATAGAGGTATAGATCTAAAGTTCAACGTGTTCAGATGGACAATCTTGGGGCGTGTTAGTGTGAAAAGAATTGATTAAATGAGGAAGGAATTGAACGCATTAGAGAGTTATATGGTGTGAAGAAAGGGGAAAATGAAGAAAATAGATGAAAGTACGTTGAGATGGTTTGGTCATATGAAAGGATGAATGACAGTCGGTTGGGTTTAAGCGGATGTATAGTGGTGAGTGTGTGTGGGAATCGACGCGGAGACCGAAGAAAAAAATAGGATTTCAGTGAAGAATGTCTGAAGGAGAGAGGTGTGAGTTTGGGCAGAGGCGAGAATAAAGGTGCATAAATAGGAGTGAAGGGAGGGGTTTTGTGAGGGGTATGGGTTGTGGCCCACCTGAGCCGGGATGAAACCCTTACAGTTGACATAGCCATAGTTGAAGGTCCGTCGCAAGGGCCCAGTGAAGCTCTTAGGGTGGATTTCTGACTGCGCCGACGTTTTCTCACTAATAGGTATAGAGGGGGCGGTAAGGCCGGGCTTTCTTTTCTACTTGCTTCATATTCTACTACTACTTTTCTTTTCCGATGCACTGTCACGCACCTTACTCCCCCAAGTCTTTGGGGGAGGAGGAAGGAAGATATATATATTATATATTTATATATATATTATAATATATATATATATATATATATATATATATAGTATATATATATATATATACATATATATATATATATATATAATATATATATATTATATATAATATATTAGATATTAGAATAAATCCTGTACCCTATATACCTCTATATATATCTTTAAATAGTATACTATCACCATAAAATTGGTAAGCTTCAAGTTTCAGAGAAAAAAAATTAGCTTGTTCCTATTAATAATATATACTCTGGACATTTTCACCTATTTTTAAAAAAAATCTTCAAAAAAGTACAAAAAGAACTGCACATTTATTTAAGTTCTTTTTCAAGTCAAACTAAAAACAAAATGAGTTAAAATAACAATTACATTTTAATGAAAACGATGTTCTTCAGAAGCATTGAGAGAACTTGGCAACCATACAATATTTTCGATTTTAGATCAGATTAAATTTGTAATAAGGGCTGAAGAAGTCGTCCCATCTTTTTTCTTGAGGTAAAAAAACCAAAACATCAATTTACAGAACCAATAGAAAACTAAAACTTAAATAGCAAATTCTGGCATTGTGACTAGTTCTATATATTTTAAAATAACACCAGCTAAAGAATGAAGAATATTCCATCAATATCAAATAAATGCATTAACTTTTTATTACCAGTAAAGGTTACATTTCAATATATATACAGGGTTCACACTAAAATTTTGAATTTGATTTCCCTGACTTTCCCTGACCAATTCTGCAAAATTTCCCTGACCAGCGTGTTCGTTTATTTTGGTGTATAAAATATCTAATAAATATTATTAGCAGCCTATTTACTCCAGTTTCCATACATTAAATATTGAAAATTTACTTAAATTGTTCATTCATCATGGTATGAATATAAAAAAATACTTTTTTTTTAGTAATCAGCCAATACCTTAACCCATAACCGTCCAAAGCACTCCTTTTTTATTTTTTCCAAAAGAAAACAGTTTTATTTATACAAAAAGAAAATAAATTAAAAGCTAACATTACATAGGCCTAGGTAAATAGCGTCCACTGTAATCACAAAAGTTCTAAATGGGGGAGATTTAGGTTAACTTTTTTCTTCTTCAAAGCATCTGAATTTTTGATTATATAGCGTCTTTCTTCTGTTAAAGCCTTCAGTTTAACAAATCTTTCTTTGCTCTTCAAGATTTATTGATCTGTATGGATAATATTCTTTTTCTCAACCTTTTTATCTCTCTTCTTTTTCTTTCCTGTTTTTGACTCTTTGAGAATGTTCTTCATATCTCTATGGACAAAGCTCTTACATTTGTCACATTTTTGAGAAGATGATAGGGAAACTTTTATGAATACTTTCATGAGATCTATTATAGCATTGTGCACTGTTCTTGGAGAAATCAGACTATGTCTTTCAGATTCTCCACCAAAATTGCTTAATTTATAGAAAACCCTCCGTCCACTGTCGCATTTCCATGCGAAATATCAGTCTAATTTAATAATTTGCCACAATTTCGAAAACATTGATTCTCAGGTGCTATAGAAGAAAAAAAAACTCATTTTATCCAAAAATATTTGAATTTTATATTAATCCCAAAAATACAAAATCCAAAATCAAAATAATCCAAAATATCTGTGTTTAACTAGAGATGAATTCTGAGTGCCCTTTTGTAAATCGTATTTGTGCTGGTTCTTTCTTATGTAGACGACATATTTGTTTCGCTACTTGGTGTGTACAATGGCCTCTAGCAATAAATCCCATCTTTTGTTTCCCTTGTTCTGGTGATGAAAAACTTATACTTAGGATCAATGATGAGAAGCCATGGAAAGGTCTGTACTTCAGAGGACATCCTTTACTACTATACTTTTCTGTTCATTTGATATTGCACAGTCTGGATTCAAGATTTGTTTCAGTATTCTAATGCAAAAGACTAGTTTGTATGGTGCGCTGTAGCAGGCATCTATTACTGGACTTAAGAAATCTTTCCATAATCATATAAGTACAAGACATTTGGTAAATCTGTGAACAGGAATGAACCAAGGTTCAGTTTGACGACCAACCACTAGTCGTTAAAGTTAAGCTTTTTTTTTGCTTGAAGTTATTTAACATAAATAAATAATAAAATACCTTCAACAGCCACAAAATCAAAAATAACTTCGTCAAACCTCAAAAAAAACACATCAAAAAGTATAAATCCCCTACAAAGAAAAGATATTAAAAAACAGATGAAGTCATAAGTCATACAGTCTCAAACACATCCTTATACCAATCACCTTCAATCGAGAGGATGACTTGGAACAACCTCTACAAACAGAATAGGAAGAATTAGTAGGTATTAGTGAACTAAAAATAGAAAGAAACAGAAAAGTAGATTTATAGAATGTCGTTCCCCGCCCATCCTTTTCATTCACTTATCAAATACATCTCTTTCCACAATTATACAGTAAGGAAAAAAAAATATATCAAAAATATGTAACTTGGTCCATGGACATTCTTCCTATGTTTTGAAATTTTAAAATTTCCCTGACTTTTTGGAATTTCCCTGACTCTTTCAGCATATTTTAAAACGTTTCCCTGACTTTCCCTGACCAATTTTTTTTTTTCCCTGACTTCCGCGACTTTCCAGAAAGTGTGAAACTATATAATATATATAATATAATATATATATATATATATTATATATTATATAATTATATTATATATATATATATATACTATATATAACACCTTCATATAAGTATATATAAATAGCAAGTATATATGAATTATATATATATTATATATTATATATATGCACACACACACCTATCTCTTGCTAGGAATGCTGATGCATGCCTCGGATGGTCGTGATCGCCCTAAACGGCCTTCTAATTTTCGGCGAAATGTATGAATCGTTATGGGTACATGGAATGTCAGAGGAATAAATTTTGAGGAGATGAGAGGTGATGGATGATGTATTTAGAAAGGGCAAAATTGATTTTGCTCGCTGTGACTGAAACAAAGATGAAAGGAAACGGATAAAATGAGTGGTGAGAATGAAGTTATGTTAGATGAGGAGCAGCTGGAACAAGTGTCTGAGTTTAAATATTTAGGATATATGTTGGACGAAAAGGGATACGGATGATGCAGATTGTAGTAGGAAAGTTGTGAATGGCAGGAAGGTGGCTGGTGCAATTAAATCGTTGGTGGACGTAAAGGGACTAAAAGTCTGAGTGCCGCTAGGGTCTTACATGGGGTATGTGTTACCTGTGTTAATAAAGTATAGTAGTGAGACTATGGTCTGGAATAAGAGGTACAGATCTAAAGTTCAACGTGTTCAAATAGACAATCATTAGGGGGTGTTAGTGTGTGAAAAGAATGATAAAATGAGGAATAAACGTATTAGAGAGTTATGTGGGTGTGAAGAAAGGGTAAATGAGAGAATAAATGAAAGTATGTTGAGATGGTTTGGTCATGTTGAAAGGATGAATGACAGTCAGTTGGTTAAGCAGATGTATAGTGGTGAGTGTGTTGGGAATCGACCGGCTGGGAGACTGAAGGAAAAAATGAATTGAGTCAGTAAACGAATGTCTGAAGGAGAGAAATGTGAGTTTGGCAGAGACGAGAATAAAGGTGTATAATAGGAGTGAATGGAGGCGGAATGTGTTGAGGGGGTATGGTTTGTGGGCCCACCTGAGGCCAGGGAATGACCCTACACTTGACGATATGCCATAGTGAGGTCCGTAACGGTCCTGTGAAGCTCTAGGTGGATTTTCTGACTGCGACGAGTTCTCACTAATAGGTATAAAGGGGGTGGTAAGGCTGGGCTTTCTTTTCGACTTGTGTCATGTTCTTCTACTACTACTCTATTCCGATGGATGTCAAGCACCTTACCCCCAGTCTTGGGGGAAAAAAAGGACTATAATATATATAATAATATATATATATATATTAATATATATATATTATATAATATATATATATATATATATATATATATATATATATATATATATTTATTTATAAATATTATATATATATAATATATATATATAATATTTTATATATATATATTATATATACTAAAATATCTATATCTATTGTGTTTATAAAAAATATATATATATATTTATATATTTCATTATGTTATTTTATATATTTATCTATATATATTGTAATATATATTATACATATAAATTTATATTATATATATATATATATATATATATATATATATATATATATATATATATATATATATACAGTGAATGGCACAATTAATGGTGCATTTTTTCAAAAATTTCAAATTTTAACAAAGATGTCCAACAAAATGTATTTAAATTATTGCAATCATTTTATTTTTATACAATAGCACCGAACAACTATTAAACATTAATTTTTAGAGACTTTTAGTCTAATATTCGAGTAAATCTGGCAACACTGTAGAAATAACTTGGACCCACGTGTATTAGTCCGCGCACGAGATTTTGACGAAATCATTCTGTGTATTAGTTTGGCTTTGTGAAGTTGAATTTTCTGCCTCTTATAGACTTTTAATTTTTATTTTTGCAGTAATATGTATTGTTCCCAGATGTGATTTATAAAAATAGACTTTGTTTTTATATTTTTTAACAAATCTATGCTATTTAGAAACTTTAGAAAATGGGTAAATTTAAGGACTTGAGTCCACGCAAAGTTGGACAAATAAATGTTCTATTAAGTGTAGGTACGCTAAAACAGAAAGAAATAGCCAAAAAATTGAATGTATCAACTCAATCAGTTAGCAATATTAAAAAGAAAATGGAAAACAGTCAAAATTTTAACTCGAGTAGGGTTGGAAAATGTGGTCGGAAACGTAAAACAACTCCTAGAATGGATAGAAAGATAATAAAAGAGGCTCTTCTTAACAGAAGATTAACTTGCAAACAGATTTCTTTTCAACTGGCTGCGGAGGGTGTTATTCTTGCCCGAAGAACAGTGAACAAGAGGCTTTTGGAAGTTGGATTGAAAGCGTATCGCCCGAGAAAGAAGCCTCGACTTACAGAGATGATGATGAAGACACGTTATGCCTGGGCTAAGAACCATGTTGAGTGGACTTCCGAGCAATGGGAAAAGGTAAGAATGACACATCTATAGTTAACTTGTATTGGACAAAAGATCATTAATTATTATTAGAAGTTGTGGTGCATAAAATAATTTATTAGTGGACTATAGAATATTATTCTGTTCAGTATCTGTGACACAGTATTTTTTTTAACTGATACTGTATATTATTTAATTCATGTAGGTAGTTAGTTCTCTTGACTGTATGAACTGTATATTTTCTTTTTTTCATGTAAAGGTTAAGTCTTCTCATAAGAACGAATCAACACATCGCAGTCATGATGACCGTGTTCAGACTGTTCGAAGACGAGCTGGTGAAGAATTTTTAGCTCAATGTCTGAAGAAAACAATAAAATTTCCAACAAAAATCATGGTGTGGGGAGCTATTTCTGTGCATGGAACAAGCCGTTTACACATTGTTGATGGAACCATGGACCAATTTAAGTACATAGAGGTACTTAAAGGTCGTTTGTTACCTCAAATAAGGGAATGGTATGGTGAAAGTCCTTGGATATTTCAACAAGACTCTGCTCCATGCCATACTGCAAAATCGGTGAAGAAATGGTGCACAGAAAATGGCGTTCAGGTGCTCCCATTTGGGCTGAAAAATTCTCCAGACATGAATCCTCATAGAGAGTTATGGTGCATACTCAGGATGAAATACAATAAAACAGCCCAGTACGACCAGAACAACAATTAACCGCTAGAACGTCCTTATTTGAAGATTTGGTTTCGATCTCGCGAATTGCAAAAATGGTGACAGGAAACTTTGATCACTGAGCATGCAAGACGTGTTTAAAAGCACTTATTTCATGCAAAAAGTGGGCCAAACTGCTTATATAAAACATATATCATATAAACACCATCATATTCAGCACCAAACATAAATTGTTTTTTTTATATCAATAACTTATATTTTTTTTACTTTTGTTAAGAAAATTTGAATTTTTTTGAAAAATCCATAATAATTGTGCCAGTTACATATATTATACCGTATATAATATATATATACGGTATAAATATATATTAATATTAATATACCATGAACTTCGTAGAACGCGGTCTTGCTATACCGCGGTTTTGAAAAAAGATTAAAAGAAAAAATTAAAACTACAAAAACACAAAAAAATAAAAAAAAAATTCTGTAATACATACATATGTTAAATGTAATGTAATAAAAAATTTCGTACTATTAAACTTAGGTCAATAAATATGTTTATATACTCTACTGTAAATAACATTATAAATCTGATAAAATTTATTCAATTATATTAAGGACAAATAAAATACTGATGCTATTTTATATACCTTATACAAAAGATAAAAAATTCTTAAAAAATTTAATGAAATTTTCTATGGCGAGGCTAAAGTTATACGCGATGTCGCTTATAACGCGGGGGGGTCAGGAACCTTACCCCCCGCTCTCCCTACGAGGACGAAGACTGTATATAATATATATATATATATATATATATTATATATAATATATAATATACTATATTATATAATAAAATATATTATATATATACTATATATAACATTTTTTAAAATTATTATAAATAAAATATTTTATAAATTTATAATATATATATATTTATTAATAATTATATTATATATATATATATATATATGGTTTATTTTAGTATTTGTGTGAGATACTAGAATGTCTAACTGAGTTAATTTAAAGTTTGAAGGCCAAGATATCTGGATGGTTAATATATGGTCTATCTGAGGGATGACGTTGAGGTACAGGATGTTTCTAGGTGAAAAATCTTAAATAATGTTTTGAACGGGTTGAGTAGGGCTTCCAGATTGATGCTGTTGGGGAGCACCTAAATGGTTGTCAAGTGATTGAAAAAGGGATTGATATAACAGGTGACTTTTGGGGTGATGGGAGAAGATGAAATTATTGGAAGCGGTTTGATTTCTTGTGAGGAGAGAGGTTAAGTGTGGAGTAACACTTTCTTCAAACACAAGAGTATACATAAGGAAAAGATATGATTGATTTGTTGTTGGTGAAGATGTGAAGTATGTGCTGGATGTTAAACTAAACAGTGAGGGAGCTGGCTAGGCATGAGGATTATCGGAATATTATGTTGCAAAAAACACAAATTTATATATGTTATAACAGTTAGTGGAAGGCCTGGTAATGAAGAAAAAAGTAAGAGATAAGGAAGAAAAGTTGGCGAAGAATAAGCAGTTCGAGAATTAAGTTAACAATGTAATAAAGAAAAGTTATGTAACGGACTCTTACAAATAAATCAGGTTGAAGAATTGAACAAGATGAATCTGATAAATCTGGAGGCTAAAATGAAAGGAAGCCTTTGTTAGTCAGTCGCAAAGAAGAAGATATGTTGGTTGTGCTTCAAAGTAGGAAGTAAGAATGCAAAGGCAGGAAGTGGTGAGAAAAAATGTGGCATGAATACGGTGATTGCAAGCGGTATAAAAGTTATATAAAAAAGTGTTTGTTGAATGCTGCTAAAAGCCAATGATGAGTTTCTTCAAAGAAAGATGTTTGATTAAATAAAGAGTAAAAAATTTGGTAACGAAGATTAAAAGATTGGCACAGCGGGAGGAAACAAGGTAACTGAAACACATGAAAACATTTCCCAATCCATGGGAGGACTGTGAGGTGGATGGGGCCTCGAAAAGCCTTTCCCGGACCCCCGCGTTCCAGCCAAGATGAAAAATAATATGCCGAACGCACCACACAAACAGGACACAGTCACGGAAGCTCAGATTTATGGCCGCCCAAGTGGCGGGACAAACTCTTCGGTGGTGGGCAAGGTTCTGGTCCCCCACAAATTAGGCAGCTCGGAGAAGACGAAAAATAAAGGGTTAATTTCTCTTGTACCACGCACGAAGTCTCATGAGAGCGTTAAGTGCTGTTGGATGTTATGCTAAATAGTAATTGTTAGTGTAGTAGTTTTTTTTTGTGAAAGATGAGTAGAGATGGTGAAGGTAGTCGGTGGTACAGTAAGAGAGAGTAGAAATTGTTGAGGTATGATGTCGTTGGCGTAGTCCAGGGTTTTGATGTGAAGCAAATACAGAGGTGTATGATATGTGGAAAAAGAAATTGAAGGTATGGTATGATGTATGTGGTGAAGAGTGATTAAACCTGTGGGTGAGATTATGTTGAGTTTGGGGGGCCAAGGTATTTGAAATGTGTTTTGATTTGGATTGGAAGTGTATGAGTAAAGGAAGAAGGTATGAATTTTGATTTTAGAAAAGCTTGAATGAAAAATATGGAAAAGATAAGCAGAGACACATACGACAGGAATGTGAAAGTACTTTGATGGAAAAATGGAAAAATGATGATCAGATGAGGGATAGTGTGAATTAGTATGAGTTGGATGGAACAGAAGTGTAAAGATGTGGGAAAGTAGATATTGAAGTGATTATACAATCTATTGGAGGGAGAAAATGTTGGTACTAATCAAAGGCAGATGATATTGGCTTATTGTGGTAAGGAGAGTGGGATTTTTAAAAACTTTTTAAGGATGCATTGGTGAACGTTTGGAGGGGATTAGGAAAAAAGTGAATGAATAGATGAAGGCTGCAGAAGAAACCAGGGCAGAGGTTATACAAAGAGAGATAGGTGATGGGGGTCTAGTATGACAATGTGAGTGGGTTAGATGGAAAAAGACTGAATGTCAGGGAATTCGGTTTGGTAACTGTTAGGGAGTGTATAATATGCACATCAAAGTTCCATTTCGCATACAATACAACTGTCCTAGGAAATCTGGATAATAGTGGGATGTTAGTAAAGGAGGTCAAGGTGCAGGTGGGTCATTCCATGACAGATCACCACAGGCCTTTAACCACTACATCTCAGATTTTGATGATTTTTGGTGTATGGGGTTATCTTATAGCCAAAACCCACTGGTGCAAATCTTAGGCTTCTAGATATAATAGGGTAAAAAAACTCATTTTAAAAAATGCATTTATCTTCCTCAAGATATGTTTAAAATATAACATGATATATATGGTTGGAATCAGGAAGGAATAAGGAATTTAAATATATAATCAAAAGTCTTATAAATATTAATAAAAAAAAGTAATTAACATTTAAAAAATATTTCCCCCCCTTACCCCCACTAGGATTTTGAAACCGACCAAATTTTTTTTTTCTTAAAATTTTGATCCATAAGCCTTAAAAAAATGTAATAAAAACAATGGGTATAGACCATTTATTATGCTCAACTGTCAATAAAAATGATCCAGTAAAGCAATTTTTTAGGGAAAATTTTACAAATTTAATACAAATTTGTTTTTAATACAAATTAAGTTATTATCTTAGTCTTATGCACATGAATATGGGAATACACTCACTTTTTATTGCTTTAGTGGGTACCTAGTTGCTAAACTTAAGATTAAATGATGGTACCTTAGAAATATAGAACCAATGTCCCACCGAGGTCATTTTGCTAAAAATACAATGTTATTGATTGTCATGTTTTATTTTAAAGCAAGGAGTTGCAGAAGTAACTTCAATGTCTAGTAGGTATTTAAATCATAATAATATGAATTAAATACATAAGTCAATGGAGTTAAGCCTAGTATTGCTAATGGCTGTACAAAGATTTTAATTTATTACTGTAATTTACCTAGATACAGTCATATTTTTTAAAGATATTTAGTTTTGCAGCATTCCACACTATATTGATACCTACTTAAAATCTTATCTTAATGTCTTGTTTTTTTAGATTAACAATTATTTTAAAAATTTAGAATAAAAAAATGCCTAAAGAACATTGCGAAGATCCTCTTAAGAAACATGGAAAACTTATCTTTAAAGAAGTAAGGCCAATTAGTGACCAATTGTTTATTGCCTGCAAAGGCATTTTAGAAAAGGGTACCCCTTTGTGCTGCAACTGTCGAAAAGATATTTAAAAAAATCCAGCTATTTGGTTCATTCGAAGATGAAAGCAGTTACTCCGAAAGCACCTCTTCACCAGATAGATCCCCAATGGCTGGAAGCTATTGTGTTGATAAAGTCCAAAATGTGGATATAGGTTCAGTTTTGAAAGACCTTGGTGTATCTCCAAGGAAAAGTCGTAAGTATTTCATTTGGTTATGGTAAAAGTTATTGAAATAAACTTGCAAGCCTATATGTTAATAATGTGTCTACACAGTTACCTACCTACCCATGTTTAGAATTATTAGCCACCTAGACTATGTTGGCTATATAATTTATCTATTATTTGTTTAAGATTCTGTGCCTTCAACTTCCAAAGGCAAAAAGGTTTTAGAAACTGAAGAAAAAGCAAGAACATCTCTTAAGAGGAAGCTGGAAGAGACAATCAATCCAAGTCCTTCAAAAGAAGAAAAAAGAACCTGAATTGAAAAAGTAAAGTATAAAACGACACAATTTGAAAAAATATTCCGAAAAAATGAACAAAATACTGTTAAAAAAGATTTCTAAATTGCACTTTATTTCCAATACCTACTTTAATTCCTTAAATAAATTTTAAGTAATGCCTTCATCTATTATTTTTTACATTTAAAAATATAAAATTTCCTGAAAATAACTAGGATCATTAATTGTCATATCTAGATCAGATACGCAGAAGAAAAGTTGAAGAGTATATTTTATATTAATTTTTGAAGGCTGAAGCATATCCCTAATTTTTAGGTTATTTATTTCAAGACAATATTGTCTTGAAATAAGTAACCTAAAATTTAGCCATGTATACATTTGTACATCCAGTTAAATAGTGATAGGTTAGGTTTATGTTCTAAAATTCGAATGGAATCTTTATAAATTATCAGATATTTTACTATACCAGCAAATGTAGATATATTGTTTTATTGAAATTTCAAATTTAGTATATATATTTTAAAAATCTACAAAAGAGGTATATGATATTTTATTTATTATAAATTAAAAACGTGAACATCAAAATCAAAATAAATGATGAGAGAAACGACAAGACCATGGAGAGAAGGAAATCAGAATAATCTAAAAAATAAAAAACATAGATTTAATACAATGGAGTCAAGATTATATTTCTACTTTTGCCAAACCACTCTCCTCT